>CM039481.1:2701259-2774523 GCA_022433065.1 Begonia loranthoides
ACGAGATGCGCGCGGTGATGGGGCATGATGACGGGGCGCAGGCTGGGGGATGATGGGCCCACTGTAGGGCAACTGGGTTGGATCGTGTTGGCGCGCGAGCGCTGGGCTATACGCTAGGCTGCCCACTAGATGCACACGCTGCGAGCTGCAAGTGGGCCTTCGGACCTTCTTGGAAAAATAGCCTCCTTTCGCTGAAGATCCCTTCAACGAAATTCCTAAGCTACAACAAATTCAGAGCAACACCCAGGGAGCACCAAACGGAGGCTCACTTCCTCTTCCACTTAGCTCACATGATGCAACACACTCACCACTCTCACCCTTTTCTTCACTTAGTTACAGAACAAGGCAGGGCAGAAGAACGACATTCCCCACACAGTCATCCATCGACTTATAGGCAAGGGAGGGGAACCCACGATCCACAGCTAGAAGACGTAGGGAGCAATAGAGGATGGCGGTCATCACCCCTTAGGGAGAAGGTCGAAGAGTCGTGGGAAGAGGGGTGTGGTTGTTGTCTGAGTGGAGGCATTTATGGATTAAATGACAAAATTGCGAGTTGGTTAAAATAGGTATTTCGCAAAACTGGGCAATTTCGGTCGAGGGAAGGCGTCCGAAGCCTCAACCGCATGTTGACCGAATTCAAAATTTTCATTCGTAATTGCATTTTTGGTCAAGACTTCGACCGAAACACGTGACCGCACATCGACTGAAAAGTCAACGAAATTGGACAGATTCAAATCCTTCTCGTCCGCACTTAATCGTAGTAGACCACAATTCTACTGAAAACCCAAATATAACCTGGAACGTATTTTGGTCGAGATACTTGCCCAACGACTCGACCCCGACTCAACAAAAAACATAGGGATTGACCCGAATGGAATTCGTTAGAGACACTCGACCCAACTTCGACTGCGGGTCGACCGTAAATTCAGAAATGTAAAATCCATGCCAAACTTTCCACTTAAATTTTTCCAAATTACTTCTTCCTTTAATTACACTATATCAAATCCCAATTTAACGATTACAGAACATATCCACTTCTATAAAATACTCGTTCATTATCAAAATCTTTTATATAATACATTGAGGATTTATTCGGGCATTACACCAAACTCGGAATGATGACCCTAAATTATCACCACAAATCCTCATTTAATTATTTAACGGCCAGAGATTTTGTAATACATCGTGACATTTTGAATAATTTTCTTCACCTACTTGTAAGAAAACACATCCTACAATTTCGGTAAAGCAAGAGATGTCTATTGATCAATCGACAACATATATAAAGTTGTTTTAATTTGTAGGGAAATTAACAAAACAAACTCTGGACTTCGGGATCAGTGACACGCTGAATCTTAAAGAAATTTTACGGACAACTAAAATCTCGAACTATGGGAAAAGAACGACGCAAACCTCAAAGTCACGTTTTTCATCAAAAAACGTCAACACAAATTATGGAGTCCCCCTAGTTCTCCTCATACAATATTGTCCACTTTAGACCGAAGCTCGCACAGTTTTGTCCTTGAGATTAGCCCAAAATGCGTTGTACTAGGTAGAGAGGAGAACTCTACTTATAAATCATTCACTTTTTATTCTCCCAAACAATTTGAGATTGTGCACCCCCACTGGTATGGGTTAGACCCTCATAATCAACAGTATATTGGGTCGTCCTAGCCTTCACAGGGCGGGTTGCCTCCACTTACAATAGGTGTCCCTCAACTTACAACGAACGTCCTTGTTAGTCTAATAGACACTAGAGTATTTGTTTTGATGATGCTTGTTTAAGTGTTTAATAAGTTGTTTATTATCAATATATTGAATCGTGTAAATACATTATTATTATTCATTGAAAATACCCTTAATACGAGTGTTAATGTTTACTAACATATTTGTCTAAGTCCATATAGTTTATATATTGATCATTGAGACTTAAAAGATTGAAAATGTGCAAAACACGAATCATAGGTTGACTTTGAGACAAAGGGTGGTCGACCAAAAGGCTGGAGAGAGCCAAAACAGTGAGAGTGGTTGAACAGGGCTGAAGCGATCAAGCAAAATGAAGATAGATTGCAAACTCTGTTTTCAGAACAGTGGGGGCGATCGACCTATGATGGATAGGTCAACCAATGTGACAGACATAAGAAAAAATTGGACGACCAAAAGCATAACAGCTATATTCCAACGGTCGGATAGCAGTAGACCGAAACAAGGGTGGTTGACCGCTCCAGCAGATTCTCTAAAAAGAGGCACTCCGAAATGCAATCTAACCAAAAGAGAATCATACCGAAACGCTGTCGAAATTTATACTCGATTTCTCTTAGCAAACTTAGTGCCTAACTTAGCTCTCTCATTCCCAAACTTAAGAGTTTACACTTGAGAGATTAGGTTTTAGAATTTTACTATTTATTTTACATCTTTGTATTTAAATGGTGATTAAAGGGTGACGCCCGAAATAGTCAATTGTAAAGGTTTTATTGGCACCCGTAAAGCCAATCATCACTAACCGGGGAGGTTAGTGGATTAAAGATCTCCAAGTGGGAAGCTTGGATCGCGGACGTAGGGGGGGTTGGCGAACCCCATGAACAGACAAGTATTTGCATCTCTCTATCCCTTAACTCTTTATTATTGTTTGTGATTAGTTGCATATTTACTATAGATAAATCACTTAGGGAATAGATAATCAATATGACACGAAAAAGTTAGCACGCCTAATTCACCCTCCCCCCTTCTCTATAAGCTTGCATCGATCTTACAGTCCTTAAACCACAACGGACGTTCTTCAGCTTTCAACGGATGTCCATGTCAATGAGGGACATTTGTTGTAAGTTGAGGGACAACTCTCAATATTAAATGACATCTTCTCTCAACATCAATGGACGACCACTAGTATCCATGGACATCCCTCAATGTTGAACAACGTCGTCTTTTAGTATTAAGAGATGTATGTTGTGGGTTGAGGAACATCTATTATTGGTTGAAGGATGTCCGTCTTAAGTTGAGGGACGTCTTTCTTAGGCCAAGGAACGTCTGTTGTGGGACGAGGGATGTCTATCATAAGTGGAGGGAGTCTGCTCCCATTTAAAAAAAACATGTGTCTTGTACGTGACCTCCTTCAACATAACATCTGCCAGTGCCTTTGGAGGATGATCATCCCCCATCCTGGTCGTCCATACTAGTTGAGGGACGTCCGTCCCTTGATCTAACAGGCATAAACCATCATATATCAGTGCCTTTGGAGAGTGGCCTAACTTTATCGTGGTCGTCCATCCTCGTTGAGGGATTTCTGTCCCCCGATCCAACAATCATGAACCATCATCCGGCAACACCTTTGGAGGATGGTCTAACTCCATCTTGGTCGTCCATTCTCATTGAGGGACATTCATCCCTCGATCCAACGAGCATGACCAATCGTTCGCCAGCATCTCTCCTACCATCCTAGACGTTCATCTTAGCTAAAGGGCATTCGTCTCTTCATCCAACAAGAAACAAGGACGTCCATTGACCTTACGATGGCTTCAAGGAAGGCCCTCCTTGTGGATCAGCCTTGTACGTCCCTTATTTTTTAATAACGCCCATTGTTGATCCTTGGACATTCCCGTTGAACGGTCTTTGACATGAATGTAATTGTGGCGTTTGCCTCGACCTTTTTTGACAAAAAACGTAATTATGAGATTTGTGCAATTTTTTTCTATAGTTTAAAGTTTTAGCTATTCAAAAAATTTCTTTTAAATTTGGGGTGTTAGTGACCTTAAAATTCTAAGTTTGTATGGTTAATTTCCCTAGATTGGAAGCACTTAGTAAACTAAAGAGTTCATGATCTTTGATGGAAACTACAAAGCCACGTTAGGGGCAAATTGGTCATGAAGTATGACAGAGCTGAATATTTATAAATACAGTGTTTAGAGCCCCATCCCTCCTCATCACTCTGACAGTGGCATAGGGTCGCTGGTAGAGACGAAGCTCCACGGTTTAGAGAGAGAAACCCGGTTTTAGAGAGAGACCGGCGAACCCTTCAGCGCAGTCTGAGAATGCGTCGTATAGTGAGTTATTTCCCCGTCGTTTTGCTCGCCCTTTCTTCGGCCGTTTACTGCTGTCCACCATCGGACAGGGCAGCGCTGCTGGCCGTCAAGGCTGCCCTTCACGAGCCATACTTGGGCATTTTCAACTCCTGGACGGGCATCGACTGTTGCCACGGCTGGTACGGCATTAGTTGCGACCCGGAAAGTGGTCGGGTCGCTGATATTAACCTTCGAGGTGAGTCCGAAGATCCCATTTTCGAACGGGCGCACCGCTCTGGTTTCATGACCGGGTATATCTCACCCGCTATTTGCCGGCTGACCCGCCTGTCCAGCCTAACTATTGCTGATTGGAAAGGAATATCCGGCGAGATTCCGCCCTGCATAACTAGATTGCTGTTCCTCCGAATCATCGACCTCATCGGAAACAGAATCACCGGCGAGATACCTTCTGAGATTGGCAGACTTCACCGAGTCACTGTTCTCAACGTCGCGGATAATTTAATTTCCGGTATCATCCCGACGTCAATCACGAATCTTTCAAGCTTGATGCACCTCGACTTTCGAAACAACCGAATCTCCGGAACATTACCAAGAAATTTTGGAAATCTGAAGATGCTCAGCCGTGCTTTACTTAGCCGAAACCAAATCTCCGGTACACTTCCGACTTCGCTTACAAGTATCTACCGGCTCGCTGATCTTGATCTCTCTCTGAATCTACTAGAGGGCCAAATCCCAGACTCCCTCGGTAAAATGGCGGTTTTAGCGACGTTGAATCTCGACGGAAACCGCATTGCCGGCTACATACCGCCGAGTCTGTTCACCTCCGGCGTAAGCAACTTAAATTTGAGCAGAAATTTTCTCGACGGTGTACTACCAAACGTATTCGGTCCGAGATCTTATTTCACAGTCCTTGATCTTTCCCATAACAATCTAAAAGGTTCGATTCCGAATTCGATATCTTCTGCTGCATACATCGGCCATTTGGATTTAAGCCACAACCATCTTTGCGGTCCGATTCCGAACGGGTCGCCATTCGATCATCTGGAAGCCTCGTCGTTTACGTACAACGACTGTCTATGTGGGAAGCCATTGAAAGCTTGCTAGAAGCTAGATAGTGGAAGTGTTTCGTTCGAGATTATATCAACTTGGGCATCTTTCTCCGGTGGAAACCGGTGGTTTCCGGCGGAGATAGGGTGGGGTATAACGTCTGTACTATGTAAAAGAAGATTACATGTATTTTTCAGATCAAAATAGATCACATCTTTTCGAATGATTACGTTGAATGATCAAAAACTGTATCGACATTAATCATCGGTTTTAAAAGCTTGATTCATGCATGGATTTTGAATGAAAAGTTTGGATTATTATGACTCGTACAAATCCAGTCAAAGAAGATATTAATGTGAAAACGAAGAAGCTATTTCAAGATAAACAGGTCATGAGTGTGGTATGGAGTCTATTCAATGGCATAAAAACAGCGCACGAGAAGCTTGACAGTGAGAGGTTGGCATTCAAGGCGAGAGGGGTCCTCCGCCGCTGCCGGTTTTCTGATTGATTTATTTTGTTAGTTGCCGATGCATTGAATCCATTCCACATCCACAGAACTTATGTTATTCTGGACATTAATGCTTTGGATATTTGTAATAATGGCGTAGAAATGGTCAAATTTCATCTATGTGATCCCTCTAATCACATACATGAAATATAAATACAGACTACTTATGACGTAATGTTGAAATAAACAGTATAAGATTCATCTTTGAAGCTCAGCAATGGCGCCAGAACAAAGTTCCGACCCGACCCTTTTGCGACGAAGCTGATCGGATGATACTCATTCACTCCTTTTCTCATTACAAAGCTCGCCCCCCGGTTGAACGCGTCGTCCGACGACTGTGATTTGCAGCTGAGCTTCACCCTCGAATCAGGTTGAAGATTCAAACCGCTATAAACAAAGCAACCTCCGTGGTTTACGGATTCTAAAGAGACGCTTCCTTTCCCCCCGTCCAATCCTTCGCCCAGATAGAAAACGGAAGATTCTCCGGCGGAATACGAATCCGACACTCCCAGATTCTTTTCCGGTCCGTAATGCACAAGAGCCATTCCTGGATAATCGAATGGTTCTAGTTTCACCTTTCTGTCTGAAGATCTCTGCTTTATTGAATATGATGGAGATGGTATGTCTAGGACGAGCCTGAAAGTGGCGGAGATGGCAGAATCAGTGCCGGATTCTGGAAAATTCTCCATTTTTACAGTCTGGTTTGAGTTTGTCAAGGCAAAAGTGGAATCCCCCAGATCTTGGGAGAAAGAAGCAAGATAAGGATTGTAGTCGGAAGATATTGGAGATATCCATTCTGATAAAGAGTTCATTGAATTGACGTTGATGTCCCAATCGCCATTACTATGAGCTGCAAGGAGATAAGGGCCGAATAGAATTGCCTGAATCGAAGCATACTCGATCCGATCATCTGAAACGTGTCAAAAGATTTTCATCAGCAATCTTAAAAACAACGAAGAACAGTCATGGAGAATCTACCCTTAATGGCCTCTGTTCTCAGACTAACAGGTAGCTCAAGGACGATTTTATCCCCTGTCCTCCATTGACGAGTGGCTGAAACAAAATTACCTGCAGATTAAAAAGGAAAATCAAGAAACAGAATTACACATTTTCCATCAGAAACAGAAGAAAATAAGGATCAGAGAAGAGACCTTGAGCTGGTAATGGAAAATTCTCAGAATTTAAGGTCCCCTTTGCAGCTTTATTCGATTGCGTCCAACTGGGTATCCGCAGTTTCAAGGTAGAAGAATGGCCAGTTCCCTTCCCGGATCAAAGGTTGATTCAGAAACTAGCTAAATATTCAGAATATTCAGAATGAGAAATTTAAACTCGATGCTACCTCATTTACGGAGAATTCGAGGGTGACTCGAATAAAAGGATCTGACGAATAAACGGGATCAACCTTCTGAACGATCGTAATCTTGCCTGATTTCCAATCAAGAACACTCGATACGTACTGAACAATGTATAGAGTAGGCGATTCGGCTTGCTCTTCGAAATATATAGAATCTCCTAATTTGGAGAACGATTCAATCCCTGAAAACAATTTGTACCGCTGTTAGCAAATTCATCTATTGAATCTAAAATCATGGATTTAAGGTCTAATATGAATCGATCTAAATTGCAATTGAACTTAAAAAATGAAAAATCGATGGGCATAAAACCTGTTCCATAGCAACACCAGAATGAGTTGAATTGAGTTCCCCATCCATGGTAGCTCCGGGCTTTGGAAGATCCACGGCCAAGCGGAAGCATGTAGATCATCACCCCCGGGTCGGTTCCTCTCTGGATAGACAATACTCCGTTTGTTAGTGCACGCTCGTAGTAATCTGCATATGCCATTTCCTTTGTCCATCTGAACAGGTTTCGAGAAACCTACGAAATCATCGATTTTGTCAAAACTTGGACAATTTTGATGCGTTTTTTTTTTGTCATCCCGAAAAAGAAACAAATGCGAAGGACAAAAGCAAGGAGAAAATTAAGGTGGGACCGAAAAGTTAATACTTTAAGCATGTTGTAAGTTGTGCAAGATTCTTCATTCTCTGTCCGTAAAGTGGTCGCTAATCTTTTAGGATCGGACCTGCTCAGTCATCGACGAAACCAAATTCCAAGTTAAGAGATGATTTGATCAGAAGCAAATGCGAGCCTTAGTCGATAGTTCATATGATATCTTATAAATTAACTTGCATTAACAGCAAAGCGATAAGAGAGAGAGAGAGAGTTTTCTCGAGGGGTACTAGCCAATATGCCATAGAATTGAAGTTAAAACTTAAGCACATCTCCAATACCAGAACTCACTGACTGATGTCCCTCCCGTTGCGTAGCTGTGCGAAGAGTTCACAATGTCCATGAAGAACTTGCCGATTTCCTGAAATGCAAAAGAAAATTCAGGATTATGTAGAAGTAAAGTAGAAACTTTTGAGCATTATTGGCGATTGCAGTAAATAATTACCCTATAAAGAGGATCGCCGGTGACTTCATACCGCATTTGAGACCCAATAACTACCGGAATATGCGTATTGGCATGAAAATGAGATATGTCGTCCGCCTACAAGTACATAATTCTCCGAACTAGTAGATAAGTGTGTTATAGAGATGTTCTCCAAAGAACTATAAAAAGAATTTATATTCAAAACCACTTTTGGTTCAGAGTAAGGAACAAGACGACATACCTGCAGAGCAAGCAATCCTAGAAAACATGGTTTGTCGAAAAGATGAGCCAATACTAAATGTTTTGTATTTCCCTGCACAATATAGTATTAAATAGCTGATTCGATGCGACCGACTATGAACTTTCCGGAGGAGAAATGATCACAAATTCGGACGTACCGTTATGCTGTATAACCGATATAAAACATCGTTCATGCCCCCGGTTTCTTCGTTAAGCGATAGGTAGTGTCGTTCGACGGTGTAATTTAAAATGACATTCTGCACGCGATTATAGAAGTAATCTACCATCCATGTCACCATTTTCAAAGCTTGAGAATTATCAGCAAATGTATATTGGTCCAACAATCCAGCCAAAATCTGTTAAAATAATAAGCTAATAAAAGCTAAGAACAAACGCTCTCCGGGTTCGATTGTGCGAATAGTCAGACCAAAACAGACGAAGCTTTTACCTTGTGTATGGTGTAATATGGAGCCCAGACAGGCTTAATAGCTTCAAATCTATCAAATTCTTCAGAAGGGAAAGCAGAAAGATACCCTGTTCCGATTTTCTCTTGACAAGCTGATAGACCCGAGACTACCCTCGACATCTTATCTTTGAGACTATCGTTGCTAGTACTCGCCCACATTTGAGCGGTCGCACTCAAGTAATGCCCTTAATTGCAAACAAACAAGTAAAGTTATAAGCTGTAGAGGCTGAATTTTCAAAACTAAAGTGTTAGTTTAAGGTTTATGATCATATTTAGGACTTTAATCTCGAACCAAATCGAATATGCAAGGACATAATTTCTATGCTTAAACTAACAGCATTGAATCTTACTAACCTACAAAGTGACCTCTTAGCTCACAAGTTGGATCCTCCCATCCTCCGTGAGCCGTCCCCGGAGCTGGCAAATCTGCCGTCTTTCGAAAGCTCCAAAGCAAACTATCCTCGTTCAACATCAATAAGTACTCCAAATTTGTTTGTTGAGCTCTCCCATGGATCCCATTTGGATCCAACCTCACCTGATGCAGAGAAATTTCTTTAAGAAAATCACCTGAATCTTTGAATCCCGTCTGACTTTTAACATTTCTATACATCATTGCCCAACTAATTTCATCTTTTTCTCCCAAAAGCTTTCTTGGAAGCAAAGTCGACCAGGCGGAGTCATCGGTCGGAATCAAATGGTAGTGTGAAAACATCTCCTCCTTCAATGTTTCATTCTCCGACGATAATAGCTCGTATCGAACCGTATGAGATGAGAGCTCTGTCGGAATATTGGTACACTCCTTACCGGCAGCATAACCACATAGCAGAAAAATCACAGAGAGGATAAACATTTTGATGGATAAGAAATAAATCAGCTTCATTTTATCGAATGAAAAGCTTAAAAGAACTCCAAATTGGATAGAAACTATATGGGGAAATAACAGAATCTAAAAGCATCAATCTTATCCAAACTCAAAAGAGTTCGAAATTTTTTAATTCAATAAGCCCCAAACAGTTTGACATTCGATCAACTAAAGGGAATGAAAATCGTTCATTTTAGCGATAACCCAGAATCTGAAAGCTCGAGATTCAGGGAAATTGAAACGAGCTTCGCAACATCCAACACTGTCATCGGCGAAAAAAAAGACATAATTTCTGAAACTTCGAAGTGGGTGAAAGAGAACCACATAAAAGAGCTTGATCAGAAGAAGCACATGCGATGCACAGGATACAAACAAGAAAGTCTGCAACAGTCCAAGGAATCAAGCTATGGAAGACATCTCGTGAACGGGAAGCATGGTTTGTTGTAAAGCAAATAACTTTTGGAAAAAAAAAAATTTGGTATTGTTCGGATGAAACAACATATGCAAACTCAAAACTCGGCGAAGATACTTTTTGATAAATCGGGAGAGAGAGAAGATATGGAGACGAGTAAGAATCACGGATATGGTGTCATTTTGTGCTGGGTGGATTTGACTGAGTCTTATACTTTGAGGGGTGATTGCCATTTGCTTCTGTGAGTAGAGAGAGAGAGAGAGGGAGGAGAGAGGAAGATCCGATTTCGAACCGAAAAATCAACTCAATCGCGTAACTTTCGATTTTCGAATAACTCAGAATTATCCTTGGCTACAAAAAGTCGGTCTTTTCTATGTTATTCCCTCTGTCCTACGTAGTTTTTCTTCCCCAGGCCAGATATTCTATTATCAGTTCATATTTTCTGCTACAAATTTCGTAAATTTAGTGAAAATAAATAAACAAACGCACTTCCCCTCATCATAATTTATTAGAAAGTTAAGAACTTCGACGCGTTTCAGATAAAATGCATAACAACGATTAGTCCAGCCCCACGACATAATTATAAGAGCTTAAATGCGTTACTGCAAGTTGACTAAGCAGTTCTTATATCCCAGATCACAAAGAAGCCTGGCATCATCTACCAAAAAGTAGACCTTTTGTTTTAGGACTTTTAAATTAATGGGATTTTGAGGGTTGTTTGTTAATTATCTACTCTACCTTCTACTCCACTCTAACGAGCCACTCACCTAAACATGTACTGCTGTCATTAGTTAAGCAATATTTGACCTTTTCCTCTTGACTTTTTGTATTGGAAGGGCTCAAACTTTGGTCTCTCTCTCTAGAAGAATTTAGAGAGAGAAAGAGGAGAATGCCTCCAATCCTTGAATTTGGATAAGTTAATGCAAAACAAGGTAAAGAATATCATTCCAGGAAAATGACGCTCTACCTCACCTCATTAAATCCTCAAGAAAATCGCAGGTTTTGCATCAATTCAAAGATACAGTCTTATCCTAAAGTTTTCCCATTTTTGCTCAGCGCAGGCTCACTCATCTTCTTCAACATTTTCAGGAGCTACTATTGTTAGATTATTCTAATAATCTATTAATATGGTTTATGTTAATTAAAGTTACATTGACTTAATATTAAATTAGTTAATGTGATGATTGTTAAGCATAAAAGAAATTAAGTAATTGAGTTTTAATTCTCTCTCCTTGACTTTATTAAAGTGTATGATTAAAGAAACGTAAATAAAGGAATAAGAATGAAAGAACATTTGTGTAAAATCCCTCGTAGGATATCTCTTTAATTCTCTTAAAAGAGATGGCAAAACGTTTTTTTTTAGGGGGGTGAATTAAAACAGAAAAAGAAGAAACTATTGAACTCTCTCTCTTGTGAAAGACAACCATTGATTCTATTAATCATCAAAGGGAAAACGAAAAACGAAAGGATCAAGGCGATAAAAGTTTTCTAGATCAACATCTACACCAAAAGCATTATCATGGATCAAGGCTGGTAATTTATGCAATTATTTATCCGCAAATTATTGAAACCAATGATTGAATCAATAATGTTAATTATGGGACTTAAAGTATTGTTTATATGTAAAATAATCTAAGATCTATTTTGCATAAGAGGTCGAAATTTCATTCCTTGAAAGTAGGGGGAAATCTAGAGACTTCCCATTAAAATAAAATAATAGAAAGGAGTCTCCTAATCTTGATGGGGATGGCTTAAAATAAGTGAGCAATGAATATTAAGAGAGAGGATGACATACAGTTGGATATGATCATGGTGTACGCTTCTAACCACTTGGAAATGAAAGAGACCCCATTGATGGAGAACCATGCTTCCCCAGTTTTTCTAATACACGAGTATATAATCTATTTGAAGGGTGGCTATTCATGCCTACATTATCTTTACACCCTCTCCAAATTGTTGTTAATACGATAAGCTCGATTGTGTTTGTGCTTGACTCGACCTTAATCTCCCCCGGGCCTGTCAAACTTGACTTCGGCCCCAATCTTGGCTCATCGACAATGGCTTGTTCTGATCGGCCTAGTCACATTTTGTTAGATTTTTAATTAAAATGTATAACAAATAAATAAGTTACACGTAAAGATCTTTTTAATATGATAGTCCATTTGTCATTTGCTTAGAATATGAGAAATCGACTTAAGATACTTGATTAAATGTAAAATACGGTCTATACGACTTACATTTCATAGATAAATTAACAGTAAGATCTTAATTATTAATAGACGAAAGATAGAGATTCAATTTGTTAGAACAAGAAAAGTTTAGAAAACTCAAATGTGAGATACCAGATTTACATAGAAATCCCTTTAAGAGGAGAATAATGTGACTATTAAGATCGAAATTCAACTTCGAGTTTCAGAACTCTAACTTACATGAATTTATAGAGAAAACAAAACTCTAAATGAGATCTACAATACGGATTCACCGCCCCAACCTAATAGAATTCGAGTTACACCAAACTCTAATAAATTTAAATATTATCACATGACTTAGAGAGTTAGGATTCCCATAGTGAGAACAAGGTTCAAAAATCCTTCTTTGGACACCACCCCACTAAACAACCGCAAACTGTAACCAAGAACAATACATTTATTCACTCCATTATTTAACGCAGTAGTTAAAAAGTGAACTAAAAAACTGGTCAAAAGTGCAGGCTGTCGACCATGAATTATCAAGGGGAAGAAAAAATTATATTAGCCATAAAAGGCTAAGCAAGAAAAATGCAAGAAGCAAAACCAAAAGCTAATACCTGCCATGGCAGAGCATCTTAAGAAATTCCGAGCCTGTTCACTTATTATTTGTTGGGTATAATATTGAGGCGAAGGAGAGAGAGAGAGAGAGAGAGAGAGGAAAGTTAAATGCAGGAGTTTTTGGTTGAAGTGGAGGGTGGTATGATTGAAAGTTTGGTAGTCTTGTATAATGTTATCGTGATTTTCATTTCAACCGAGTGAAAGAACTCCATAAACCTTCATGTCTATCGATGAGGAAGCACCTGGTTCATCCTCGAGACATCAGATGACAAGTTAGTTTTAATTATTTTCAGAAACAACGTTAATGGTGGATGAAGAACACATGACTGCATTAATTGTTCCTATTAGAGAGAGAGAGAGAGAGATCACTGTGATTCTCCAAAGTAAGAAAAATGGAATCTTTGGCCGAACTGTGTACCACATGGTCGATTCGATTGCAGCTTATGGAAGGCATTATACAGTCAGGCCGGGATGCAATGGACAAGTGTGGGACTGTATGGGCATGTGAGTCGGAAATTAGCACACAACTGGATTGGAAATGAAATGAGCTAGTCGGGGCTTCGAAGGTGGGCTATGCTGTGAGTTGAACTCAGCTCGTCGGATTAAGAATAAACAAGTTGAACTTGTCTGGGTAAGATGGCCCCACGAACTGGGATTCAACAGAACAAACATGGGGTTACGGCTGGAAAGAAGTGGGCCTATAGCCTGGGTTGCTAGGCTAGATTGAGAGTTGATAATGCGTCAATGACTAGGCTGAGAATGAACTCTCAGGCTATTCTGGGCCGACCTTAGCCAGTGGACTGAATTGTTCTATAGTGGCAGTGTAGCTGTAGATGGGCTATGCTGTGAGTGAATTATTGCAGCTTGAAGGCCTTTTTTTCATTGTTATAATTTCATATTAATATTTTAAAATCCCTTTTAATTAAATTAAATTCAGATGATTAGAACATAATCAATTAAATTAAATCAAATTAATCCTAGAACTCTATCTGAACTTTTTTTAATTTCAATTTAAAAAAAAAAAAATGATTTGGGCTCAAAGTCTTAGGTATCATCACCCACCTTTGGCAAATTTATGCAATGATGATGCTTGACTTTGTGTTAACAATTTGACAAACATTTTATTTTATTATTTTCTAAAGTTTAATTCTATTTATAGTTTCAATAATAATGCACTTTAAAGTTGGAGATAAATAGTAAGAGTCACATTTTTTAAGGACTAATTTTCTCACCCCCGATATCTTCGGAAATCTAATTCTTTCGATTCTCTAATTTTAATCGTTTTCTAAAGCAAAATTAGTGCTAAATGATCAAATTTGTAGAATTCAGATAGACAAATCGAACAAATTTGTCCAAACTATCGTAGTTAATATAAATAAATATAGGAAAAGCTTTGGCCATGGAAGCCTCTTCTTCCTCCATCCCCGTCAAGAGGGATGAGCAAGCATGTTACAAGAAGGAAGGGTCACTCCTATTAATTACAAACATCCAAGGGTTATTTTTGTTTCTATTATATTTTTTGTGGGTCCTCCCTACTAGCCTTATCTACAGGTCGCCGACATGTAGTCTATTATTGGCCGACAGACCGAACATCATGTTCGTCTTATTGTACTGCTTGTTAGGGAACCTCTTCTCTCATCTCAACTTCACCCACCTATCCTCAATTCAATGTGGTCACATTCTCTTGCTCCCTTTCATTTCTCTTTTTCTTTGATTTTCCCTTCGATTAAACTTTACCCTGAAAAATTTGCCAACTTTTTTGTATTTTTACTCGTGTTTCTGCGTCAGCTGTGCAAAATTATGACAATAAGCTCATCTTCTGTACGAGAAGTTAATTTTGACAATTTTTATTTTCAATATTTTTCAAGAGGAACTATGAATTTATCTTCTAATTTACCATCGTAATCTTATTTTATGATGTTGATTAATTGCTGTAATTAATTTTTTTTTTTTAAAGTTAAATGTTTGAAGTGAAGCCCTAGGGGATTTCAATTTCAACTAAGGTTGTAAAGGTCATTTTTGGGGGTTGAAAGTGGAATCAAATCAATGGTTGGGGCCACTAGGATGGATTATTTATTTAATACAAGTTCTTAACAAAAATTAACTAATTACGTGTCGTTTTTTAATCATTAATCTTCAAATTTTCTTTTTTAATTTTATGGGTTTCATCATATTTTTATAATATTTTCGGGTCAGAAAAATGATGCCCACTTGAATATGGCCTGGGGGCCTACAATAAAGGTGGACAGAAGGTAAAAAGGTATTTGCTTTAAAATGCCCCACCTTTTTTTACACCACTCAAAAGTTTGGACGGCGGCGAGCGTTGAGGGCACGCGCCGATGTGGCAGGTGGAAGTCTAACTATCATCGGACATGTCAAACTGGTAATTTTACCATTTTCTAGGGGTTATTTTGTTTTGTACAGCAGAATTTTACATTAAAAAAGGAGGGAAAATTAATTCTTCCCTGCACGTGCAGTCTATCACACGTGAGTCAGAACTCCGTCAAAGAGACGCTTCTTTGACGGTCAATCGAGAGGGATGCTGACGGTGACGGCGGAATCGAGGACGGCAACTTTAAGTTCTGGTAATACTCTTTCACGGTGACGCCTCTAGCCGGTGAGCTCGCCGGGAAATCTTCCTCGTCCGTTGATGGAATAAACGGCGGGCGGGAAACGTCTGTTAAAAGGTCCCACTTAACGCCTTTGAAGAAAACGTGGTCTCTGATCTCTTTTGCGCCATTAAGGTAGCCCAGACGCTTGGTGGGGTCCTTCTCTAACAGACGTTCGATCAAATCCGTTAAATCTGTGAGCTTCCCGATGAATTCTGGCGCTTTGAAGAGAATGTTTCGAAACGTTTCCTTCCGATTCTTTCCCTTGAACGGGGTCTTGCCGAATAGCATCTCGTACGTCAAAACTCCGAGCGCCCACCAGTCGACGGAGAATTCGTGTCCGTCACCGCGAACAACCTCCGGCGAAACGTACTCTTCTGTGCCGACGAACGAGTTGGAACGCTCCCCTTTGCAAAAACTTGGTTTTCTTCGACTCACTGGACTGACCCGAGCAGACTTTGCCTTTTTCAAACCTTTTTTCCTATCTGGACCGGCCGTAAGCCAACGGGTCAGTTTGCGGCGGGTTTTCTGCCGAATCTCCGGCAAAATATCGGCTTGAATTATGGTTTTAACAGACATCGGAGCTAAATTACGCGAAAGGTCGAAGTCCGTGAGAGTAACGTGGCCAGATTGCTGTATCAAAACGTTCTCCGGCTTTAAATCGCGGTAGACGATACCCATATTATGTAAATGGTCGAGAGCGCAGATGATTTCAGCCAAGTAAAACCGGATTGCAGACGGTGAAAAAACGTGGTCTGTTTGCCGGTAACGGAGCACGTTAAGATCACCACCAGAGCAGTAGGGTATGGCCCAGCCAATGAGCTCGTCGGAGTCGAAGGAGCCAAGAATGAAGGAAAGAAAAAGATGAGGTTTCGGGTCGGACAATCGGCTCAGAACCCCGATTTCCCATCGGGCCCTGCGTTCAACGTCGACCTTCCCCTTCGAGTGGATGGAGGCTTTCTCAACGACCTTGAGCGCGAAGGGAGACGCGGCAGAGGGGTCAGTTTCCTTGTCGTGGACGAGGAAGACCGTGCCCATAGCTCCCTTGCCTAGAACCTTGAGAACTCTGAGATTGTCCAAGTCCAGGTCCGGTGAAATCCCCGGCGACGATTCCATCTCTGGGTTCGACAGCGACGGAAGAGAGAAAGAGAGAGATCAGCTTTTTAGAGAGAGATAGAGCACAAGCGTTTGTTTTTGGCATTTATAGGGAACATTTCATTTTGTGATATTTGTTTTTTACCACCATTTTTCCTCTTCTTTATTCTTCGCCTTTTTCAACTTGTCCTTATGTAAATACAGTTGCAGAGAGAGTGATGAGAAAATTCAAAATTATTTTTGCAAAAAATAAAAAATTAAATTAAAATGATTATTTTTACATAATAATCATACTTAATGCTTAATTAAGTATATACTGCAATATTCTATAATCTTACTTTAATTACAAATTTATAAAATAAGGTGTTTGGTTTACATACATGAACTAAGATAGTTATATAATGGGATTAATGCTTAATTATATTGCTTAATTGAGTTAATGGTAGACAGAAAGGAGGTGTCAAGTGTAATGAGTTGGTTAAAGTGGAGTCCTTTTGTATAATTATTATTATTTTTGTACAAATTAAAATAAAAATGGAGTAGAGAGGAAACACACGTGTGAGTCATTAATAAAAAGATAACATGGAGCCAAGCAATATGCCAAAAATAATTTTCTGCTCTACAATTTTCACATGGGGTCTCCCATAATCTATGGAAAAATATAGTATATACTATTTTTTTTTATTATTATGATAAATGTTGTTATTATAATTATTATGATAATTAAAGTAGGTTTAATTATAATTATATCATTAAATTGAGGGAAGCTTTGTTTTTTTTAGGGTTTATTTCCCCGTGGCTTAAGGACCATTTTGATTTTATGTGGATTATTCAACAACAATTTGATATTGATTATTGACTTGTGATTTTTCAAATTGTTTGAATTATTATTATTTTTAATACAACTACCCCCATTCTTGGCTTTAGTTGTTGGACGATGTACGTGTGTTTGCGCATAAGAAAGATAAAAGAAGAAGAAAATACATAAATAGATTGGTGGATAAATTTTCCCAAAAGTTTTACTTGTGGACAAACTATTTGTGGCAACTCATTCTATGAAGACAACAATGATCCAGATGTGAATTTGATTCGTATGAGTGAGGGTACAGAATCTCATATTATTTGAGAGAGTAAAAAATGCATGGTTTATAAGTAAGGTTATCCTTCATATCTAGTACAACGCATTTTTTGCACACCCGAAGAACAAAACCGTGCAATATCAGCCCAAAACAGATAATATTATATTTAGAGAACTGAGGGACTTGACACTATTATGCTGAGCTAATTTGATTTTTAATATATCAACCCTAGTCAAAATTTTGAATTTGAAAATTAAGTGTTAGTATAAAAATAATGAATAATATTGTCACGAAATCATGATAATATTCTCATATATATTAGTTCAATAAGTACATTGACATAGCCAATGATGACATTAAACAAGTTTGAATTTTTTAATTTAATAAAAGGAAGTTAAAATGGGAATATGTTTAAATATATTAATTGGGCATGAGTTTAAGAAACGTAATCCATGATTAAATTAAAATAAAAAATATATAATTGGTGATTAGCTAGAGTTGAAGTTAGGTGGTGGTGGTGGATCAAATCCTTAAAACAATACCTACCCAATATCTTTTGGAAAGCAACCATTCATGCTTCAATTTAATTCCTTCCTTCCATCGTGTTACGTTCATATTCTCCCCGTGATGCTATATTCTCCCCGTGATGCTATTGGCTATGTCTAATATTCTACTTACATACATACAAACATATATATCTCTGTGTGTGTGTGTGTGTGTGTGTGTGTGTGTGTGTGTGTGTGTGTGTGTGTGTGTGTGTGTGTGTGTGTGTGTGTGTGTGTGTGTGTTGAGAATCGAATGCGAATTCCAAAAAAGAAAAATACGCTGAAACAAACACCAAAATTTACGTAGAAAATCCTTTCGAAAAAAAATTACGGGCATAAAAGAAATTCACTGATAAGAAATCAAGGTACAATAAATTTTACGATCCAAATATCAATATATAGAGTAAATAAAAAAAACCCTAATATTGAATAGGGTTCGATACAATCCAGCTAAAATTCGTATTACACCGAACTCTAAAATTATATATATATATATATATATATATATACACTTTGTGGAAGTATATTTATGAATTTTTTAACTTTAACCTTTTGCATTCAAAGATATTAAATTTTATAATTATTATGAATACTTATAATTATTTATTCTTGATATTACAATATGAATAAAATGCATAAAAGTTATAAATTCGAAAAAAAATTATTATAAACTAACTTCTCGAACTTACAAAATGACTGTTTGATATTACAACTTCAAATTAGCAATGCAGAGATTTGAATTAGGGTTGAAACGAACAAAATAAATTATTAAAAAATAAAATAAAATGAAAGATTTAGAATTCCAATGGAAAATTCTTCAAGTGGGTAGAAACAAACGTGTTTGTCTCATACCATGTCTTTGTCCCTGTCCACAAATCTCCCCTACCTCCGATCTTCGCAGACAAGATCGGAGAAAGACAAACTGAGTTTGCAGTACAGTCGCTGCAGCATATTCAAATAACTGAAAAAAGAACTTATAGGATGAAGCAGGACCATATGGGTGTGGTTGTACAATTACATATATATATATATATATAAAAACACATAGTTTATAAATAAAGTTTTATTTCATAGGTTGAAATAACGAACGACATTTGAAAAAGAGAAAGAAAAAATAATGGACACTGAATTTACGTGGAAAATCCAAGACGGAAAAAAAAATCACGGGCAGAAGAGAAATCACTAATAGAAATCGGTACAACAAACTTTGAGGCTTAAGCATATATTTATGAGAATAAAGGAAACCCTAGTAATATTAGAATTGAAAACTCTAATCCTGCAGGAATTAGGAAACATCAAATGTGGGTCAAACCGGTATAACCCAAATATAATCTGGGTCACACTGAACCCTAACACCATACTTAGTACAACGAGTTTTGAAATAATTCTAAGAATAAAACTGTGTAAGTTTCAGCACAAATCGAACAATATTGTATTCGAAGAACTGAAAACGTTACAAATAGTATCATAAGCTAAACCCTAACTAGAAACATGGCCGACAAAGATGTTGGGCTCCCAAGCTGAGAAGATTGTGACAACTTACCCTGTAAAGACAATGATGTATCTGGGCATTGCACCGTTCCTAAGAAGCCGCCATATTTCTATCAATTTTTTAAATTCAAAAATACTAAATAAAAAAAATTAGAAAACGACAGTGGATAATAGGAGAGGTAGTTCTCTCGATCACATGCAGCATTCAGTGTTTGATGAATACAGTTCCTAAAGATGGCCCTACGCCTTTTATCTTCAACCATTTTCAGATTCATCATCTTCTTCTTCATTTACGTACGTGGTTTCTTTCTGTGCCCACAGACTGATCAGAACTCATTTGATTATCGTTTTCAAATGATTTTTTCTTTTAAAAAAACAAAAAGGCCACAGTCGGTAACACTGTAATGAACTCATTCTCATAAAATATTTTCAATTTTATTGTTTTCTTGTGAAGAACAAAAATGTTTTTTTAGTGTGTGTACACTTCTTTTTTCTAATTTATAATTTGTTACGAAAATAAAAAAATGAAAATCTACGAGAAAATAAGATTGTGAAATGTTCATTTTGCGACTGTCCATCTTGTGAAGAACATGATAACCTAAGATACTATTTATTGTAAGGGCTCAACCCATATCAGTGAGGTTGCACAACCTCACATCATTAGGACAATGAAAAATAAATGATTTATAAGTAGAATTCTCTTTCCTACCTAGTACAATGCAATCTGAACTAACGACAAGAACAAAATTGTACAGAAATCAAATCAAAATAGATAATATTGTATGAGTAGCCTGATAATTCTCCCCACATTTTGCAATATTTAGTTGATTAAAAAATGTATAAAAATCCATATCAAAAACAGAGAATTAGTGTCAGAAATTATGAGAATATCGATTGTAATCTATAGGGTCAGTTTTTTTTATTTTTATAATTACTAATAAATGAAAGAGCATGATAATTGGTAACTGTGTCTGCGTAATATAATAAATATAAATAATTAACAACGTATAATTATGATTGCACATGGCCTAGATATCAATAGACCATGCTAATAATATCATATTAGTAAATAATTAATACCCAAATCGTACTCATTTGTTTGTATAAATGTAGCTAAAAATCTACCTAACCCTTCGGCCTTTAATAACCCATATATATGTATATTTATTTATTTATTTTGAAACAATCCGTATTAAAATCACAAAATAATTTCCTAATCACCAAAGTACTTGTATTAGTTGCATAATTAATAAATAAATATTAATATTAATGAACAATAACGTCTCTTTGTATGGGTAACCCCTATAAGTTTAAAGCTTAATTAACCACATAGGCTAGGCTTTAATCAAACGTAATTAATGGCCAACAGCTTTTGAGAGAGAAAAGAAGTTAAAGCTATAAAACAAAGATTTAAATTGTTGTTTATCGTGTAGGTCTCCATGGTTTGCTAGATCCAACCTATACGTAGGTTAATATTAATATATATTTAAATTTATTTATTGGACCACCTTATATTTGAATATGATATTGTAGGCCATGCAACATATGGGCATATCCCATGCTATAATACCTATATATATACATATCCCATGCTATAATACCTATATATATATATATGTTTATATATAGTAGGTTAATATTAATATATATTTAAATTTATTTATTGGACCACCTTATATTTGCATATGATATTGTAGGCCATGTAACATATGGGCATATCCCAGGCTATAATACCTATATATATATATATATATATATAGTATATCTATTATAAGATCATCATCTTTTAAAAAAGGAAATAACCTAGTTTTATGGGAAAAAGGATTACTTTGCAATGCCTAAAACCCCATACCATACAACTTTAAGTTACAAGATCTTTAACTCTATTTTCTTTTTGGCTATCTTTTGAAGGTCTTGTTGGGGACATGATAACCCCACCAATTTCTTATTTATTTATTTGTTTCTTTTTTTAATTCACTTCTTAAAAATAACCTTTGAAGTTCCATGAAAATGTGTTCCTGTCGGCCATCATTGGGTGCAGAATATGTTAATCTCCCACCCATATTATGTGCTTACTTCTAAGTAAACAAAAACCCTAAAGCCAAAATGTTTTATATGTGAAGACCTCCAAGGAGATTGCCATAAAAATACTTAGAAATAAAACTATGTGAAAATAAAGTTAGAAATAAAACTAATTTTAAAGTGTAAATCTCAGGAAAATAATCTAAATTTTTTAAAAATTTAAGTTGTTCAGGGAATTCTACAAATCTACTCTTGCGGTGGCAAATGGGATTCATTTTGATTATATTATGAAAGAAATGAGTCAATTTGGGGGTGAGTCGACTAAACTCAGTAAAAATTAAACTTTATGTTCGACATTTAGTTTATAAAAGATGTGAATATGCCAAAATTTATATAAAACTCAACACTTTAAATTAAAGAGTTAGAATTGTGTAATAGAATAAGAATGAAAATAAACACTGTGATACTCAGCCGATTGCAACAGCCACAACAACCATGATCAAGTTTAGGATTTTGCGCCTAAGGATACGACTCATACAACTGTCACATTACTCTAGTGAACAAACCAAGTGCATAAATTTAAATGTATAATAATAGAACTGAATAAATATGCATGCTTGATTTTTAAACATGATCAATGAAAAATACATATGTAATATAAAATCCGACAAGTCATAAAAGAGATACGTCATTTAAATCGAGAATATGTCTCAAAATATCGTTTTAGAAATCAATGTTATGGAACCATAAAATTTAAATCTTTACCTCAATTTGGGTCTACTAATACCAAAATCCAACAACAAACGATCCAACGAATTCAACAGTAGACAAGTCTAAATAATTTTCTAAATTTTGGAACATATTCATAATATTTTTACAAAATTAAAATTCAAACTCTAAAATTTAAAATCTGAATTTTTAGGCTAAATAAAGATGACACAAAAACGATAGCCTCGGAAGCCCAATACAATCCAAAACGGGCCCCAAAACAACCCAATAACGATTGGGTCAAAACTTGAGTAAAAAATTAAATTCGGCCAAAAAAACAGGGCCAAGGCGTCGACCCAAAATTCCCAAGTTGCGGCTCAACGACTCTGCCTACTCGCTAGCTGGCCAGAATTCCGCCATAACTCTAGTTCTTTCCGATCATAACCCAACTTCAAACACCATAATTTCCTTCAATTCAACAATGGTTTCCATAACACACACAAATATAATTTTCTTTTATAAATTTTGTTACCAAAACCTAACAATCCCAATTCAGCATAGAATTCCCAACAACAAAAATCTAAAATTTTTCATTACTTGTAGGTGTTTTCTCTTTCCTTCCAGACTAGTCTCACCAAAGTTGATAATACGAGTCGATATCAATCTTTCGATACCCAAAAAATCAATTTGCATCAGGCATAGATTCGCCAAAAGAGAAAACCAAAAATCTATAAATTGTATCTCACTTGGGCGATAAACCAAATCACCAAAACCCACAGAAGAAATCTCTCCCTATTCTTCTTCTCTAAATCAACTTGTGAAGGGAGGAAAATTTTTGAAGTAGAGAGGAGTGAGAGTGGGGATCGGTCTTTCCCCATTTCAAGGATACAGGGGAGATGACTCCATTGTTCTTGACAACAACCCTCAGATAAAAGAGGTTTTTAAAAAATTTAAAATATTTTTTTTTTCTGCCAAATTTCATAGAAACAATTCGATTCTCAAAGAAAATCTGATCGCTCAGCTCAACTCAAAGCGTATGAGTGGTCTTCAATGAAAGTCGTAGTAAACCAAAATCAAAACATCATTTGTACAATAATAATAATAATCAAATAAATAAGATATTGTACACACGTATATAGCAAGTGCGATTCATTTGTGTTCTTTGCTGCTTAGATGAAAAGGAAAATGAGAGTTACATAGGTTTATACTATTATAATATAATAGATGGTAAATACAATTTAAATTTTAATATTTGAGTTTATTTATAAATTAAAACTCAAATTTAATTTTTTTTAATAAAAGAAACTTTTAACTTTCATGAAACTTTCAATGAATTTATTTATTGAATTCAACATATATATATATATATATCATATTTTTTAATAATATTTTGAAAAATGGATTTTTCTTTTGTAAAAAAAAACATATTAAAGTTTTGTAAAATGACTTCTGTACTAAAATTTAGAGAAATTAACAAATAAACCATTGTACTTTGTGATCTATGATAAGTCAACTACTGAACAATTTTCGCTAAGAACTTAAATATTAAACTATGATAAATGAATGGACCAAATATCGTTGTTAACTTTCTGAGAACTCGGGAGCTAATACCCATATAAAAATTTCAAGAATTCATGATTTTAGAGATATCAATAGAAAATAATTAATACACATGGAGAATAGATTTTAGAAAATATCATATAAATTGATTTTATTTTTATTTTTATTTTTGTAATTTAGAAACTTTTGTAAAAGAATATAAAATGTTTTAGATTTCAGATGATTTATAATTGTTTTACTGTCCATGGGAGCATCACAACTTGTCTGTATTGTTTGTGTTTTTCTACGAAGAAAACAATGAATTTATTTTTTATTTGCAGACTTTCCTTTGCAGAAAGTTATCTTTCAGCAGGGGAAAGTCGTCTTTCTTGTGTGCAGAACGATAACGTTTTTTAACAACAAACATGATAATGATATTTTTGGGATCTATTTTTCATAGTTCAATGGTTAAGTTGTTAGAAAAATTACTTTAGTGATTGACTTGTCATTGATCACAAAGTACAATGGTTAATTTGATAATTTCCCAAAAATTTAAATTCAATCTTATATTATAATATTATATATGTTACAAATAGTGATTATATTCCTTGGCAATTGTCAAAGTTAGGAAGGAACAAATGTACTTTAAAGAAAAGTTATGCTTACTTTCATGATGCTAGTGTCGGCCATAATTTCACCCTTTAAAAGTAACCTTTTTTCCTACAAATTTGTTTTCGAAAAAGTTTCTCAAAACTATATTTTAAAACCAACATATTTTCATTATTATTTTAGTAATTAAGTCATGTTTTAAAATAAAAAAAAAAAAAAGAGGAAAATAGCACCTCTATTACCCTTTTTCTACTTTTATAAAAACAATATTTTAAGAGTTAAAAAAACCTCCAAAATTATCGTTAATTTCTTATTTCAAGCAAAAATAATTTCACACTTCAAAAAAATCAAAAGAACATTTCTCGACACTAAATTTTTTGTCTACGTGCAATTCAGCGCTTCGATCATGTCATGCTCATACCAATTTGTGAAAATATAATTACGAAAACTTAATTTAAATTGTGTAAATAAAATCTTTTTAAAAATATTAAATTACCAAAAACATAAATATTGTCCTTAAATCGATCAATAAAAAAGGGGTTGGTAAAGCACATTAATCAATTTAATTAGCTAAAATAATCATATTTTCCTAATTATAAACCGAATAAATGATGTGACATGTCTTTTTTCAAACGTAGAAAGGTACACATAACACAATTGATTGAACAAGCACACGCACGTGTTTGTTCAAAATGTCTAAAATTATTCTCAAATTTAATAATTCAAATATTCAATTTATTTTAAAGAATTTTCAAACTGTGTTTTTTAAATAAATAAATAATTAAGAATAATAAATTGCATTCATTGAATGTCTAATCTAATAATTTCCTCCCCTTTTTCAGCGTAGAAAAGAAAGTGCTGTGGAAATGAAATGACCCTGAAAATACGAGATAAGCTTTATTTGTTTGATTAATAAAGATTAATAGAGATTAATATCAATAATGTTAATACAATATTGATAGAATAATATAATGCATTATAGTGTAAGATTATAATTAATCATTGTCTATATTTATTTTGTTAGAAATAGAACGATAATTGAAAAAATAAAATTTGATATAAAATATTAGATTTACATGAAAAAACTACGGGCAGAAAAATAAATTTACTATGAATATCGAAATATAATTACGAATTTTGCGACTCTATATTACATGAATTTATAGAGAAAACAAAAACTGTTATGAGATCTACAATGCCGGTCAACCAGCATTACCCAATAAAATTCATGTTACACTGAAATCTAAAATAGTTAAACAATATAGTTTTCCAGATTTTTTAAAAAAATTTTTAACACCGATCGAATTACTATAATATTAAGTTATTAATAATTTTATTTAGGGTAATTATCAATTTAGCCCATAAAGTTTGAAAGTCCTTTCAATTGACACCCTCAACTTTAAATTTTCAAATTTTATACCTCAAAGTTTGAGATTGTATTATCTAATACCCTCACCGTTATAAATTCGCTAAAATAGGGGCGTGGGATGCACATGGAGTTGGAGATTGGCTTCGGCGACAACCAATATCAAATTTTAGCCATTGACGATACATATGAGAGCTCTGAAACTAAGTCTCAAGCTGAGGAATCGTTCATAGAAAATAGTGTTTCTGAGGTAGAAAATGATCCTGAAACTAAGAAAAACGATGAAGGAACTTGAAGACTGAAGAGTGATTTTGTTCTCCAACTCCACGTGCATCTCACGCCGCTATTTTAACAAATTCGTAACGGTGAGGGTATTTTAAGATGTCACATTTGAAAAGTTATAGTTTAGGATGTTAGTTGAAGGGATCCTTAAACTTCATGAGCTAAATTAATCATTACCCTTTTATTTAATTAAAGATGATTAATTTAGTAAGAGATTAAAGCATTTAATTAAGATGGAAATACTGGGGAAATTATCTAATCTCTCCAATAATTTAATGGGTGCCAGCTCATCAATCACAAAAAAAAAAAAAACACAAAACTAAAAATGATTAATTATAATTATTTAATGAATTGAAATTAATTATTGGTGTGGTGGGTAGGGCTGCATCGACTTCCATTACTGTGAGTGAATTCCTGTTAATGCTGGTGGAGAAGATGACTTTTGAGCCAGGCTGATGCATACTTGACAATACCAAAAGCTGTGTCTGTAAATGTGAATTTATGACTAATTACTTGAATTCAAGTCTAAGATCATTGCAGTGATTGTAAAAGAAGGTGTATTCTTTTAATTATACTTTTTTTATTTTTTCTCGTATGTTTTTTTAAAACCTTAAAAAAGATTAATAATTCAGGCTCATCGACCAAAACCAAAAGAACTTGGACAATAATGTTCGTAACGTCGAAGAAATTCGTACGAGTAATTTCATCAGAAAGATTATATGAGTCTAGAGACGGGATGAACATTTACAATTTCGAGCTCCGACATCATCATAGAATAGCTGACTGCGCGAAAAGATGTTCTACTCGACAAGGTGTATATAACATCAAATATATACATCACAATTTCAAAAACATATATGTATATATCCAAAATACTAACAGAGGATCAAAACAATGTTATATGCTCCAAACTGAAGAGAAGCCTAATGATCAGGCTCTAGAATATGTACCCAGTATTTGGAGAACTTCATCATGTGGAAGGATGTGCAGCCTTGCTGAGGCACACCTCTTGCCAAGTATGAGCACTTTTTCAAGAGATCTAGATTTTATCAAGCTTCTCAGATTTGACGACTGGATTGGCTTTCAAAATCGCATCTTGGGCTGCACTGTGGTAATCGAAGGCGCACTCGTGTTTGTCGGAGTATCGATGCGCTGCACAGAAGAGATTTCCACACCTACAACTGAATCCCGTCAAACCGACCCGCTTGTTACAGACAGTGCAACGAATTGGACCTTTCTTCGCCTTTTCCTCCCCAATGACCGAAGAAACTGATGCCAAAGAAGTATCCTTCAAAACAGCCTTCGGAACCACTGGACCTACCAGAACAGGTTCGACCCCATTGCCACAAGATGATCCATTGACGATGCTTTCGGTCGACGAAGCAGAAAGCTTGGCTTGGTCCTGATTTAAAATCATGTTTTTGTGGCATTTGGAACACATGTTCTTGGTGGCTGCACTTCCAAAGAAGCCACAGTTGTTAATACACAAAAAAGGGCCTTCCAAAGGAGCTTGGCAGCCTGTATCATCATGGTCCATAATCCTGTCCAGCTATCTAAAAGGAAAAGCCATGAAATTTCAAAGAACTATCATTATATCACAATTATTACATCAAACATAACCAAAATTTCACGAGGGTATTGAGTATAGAGAAGTAGGATAGTGAATAAAAGACAAATTGCCAGTGTTCTGATGAAATCTCCTTGTCTGTTCTTTTGATTACGAATAACAATCACAAAGAAAACTCAGCTCAGTGTCTCTTTAAATAACGTCCAATCGAATTCTAGAATTATTCATACTTGCATAGAATGTTTATCAGACGGATTATAGGACATTACCCTTAATTGAGATGTATGAAAGGGGCAAACAATCAATACCAAGCAGCTTTCTTCAGTATGCAATATACAGTATACACTTACCACAACAATGCCCATAAAGTCTAAAAAATTGCCGTTAATCTCCAACAAACACTTCAGAAGGAATTTGATCTTATAAATTTCGCTAAACACAGTGACGCAGTCTATTATTTTTATAAAACATTTTATGCTTCTGTAATCAATTAAACGAAAGGACGTCCATTTCCTAGAACTATCTTCCAGATAATGGAGGAGACCAGACGATTAGTCCCATTAGAAAACATAGCTATGTTCAGCTCATAAGCACAGCCGCATTCGCTAACCTTTCCAGCGGGGGATAAAACAAAACCCTCAGAAATGAACCCCAGTGACCAGTCTCTGAGCTCAGACTCGTATCTGCAGCAAACTCTCGGTCAAACACGAGGAAATAAAAAATAACAGCAATTATCTAAAAAATAGAACAAAAAAAAGGATTTTGAAACCTACCATATCTGCATATTGGAATCACAAGAACAGAGAGAGGGAGAGAGAGAAGGAGAGAGAGAGAGAGAGTTCCTCGTGGTGAACTCTCTGTCTGTTTCTCTTCGCGGTGATCTCTTCCTTTGTTCAAAGGAAGATGATAAGCCGAGCAGGAACTGGTATTTGGTGGATGCCTTCAACGTGGGCAATTCTTGTTGGCTAGAATATTAATACTTTTTGTTTTATCATTTAAATTATTTATTTTAGGTGAAAAATCATTAAAATTTGAACCACTAAATAATTTTAACTAATAAATAAAATAATTATTTAAACTCCATAAACCTCTTTTAAATCCATTAATGTACCTTCTATGAGAAAAAAACAGCTAATCTTGTTCTTATCAGAAGTGACTATGGTTAAAGGATGTCGACCAAGGCCAAAACATCCGACAGAAATCTTAATGAGCTCAAAAAACCGAGCATCAAAATTCAAAACCAAAAACCATGAAAGGGTTTCCTTACGCTTAGTTTTATGATCCATCGATCACCCGAAAAGTAAATACAAACATTCATCCCCAAAGTTTAAAGTCTCTGCAGATTCCACAGACAGATAGAAGATGGGAAGAAACATATAAAGAATTTAATGGTAAATTCAAACGTGCAGAGACATTGCATTCATTCAGTTCTCAGATGGGGAAATTTCAATGGAGAATGTCACCCTATTACAGCAACAAATCTCAGACTATCGAGATACTAATTGACTATCAATCTTATAGGAAAAGCTCTGATCTCCGGCAGCTGCATCCCTATCGGCCTCGATCTTCTTCTTGTTCTTTTCAATCGCAGGTGCAACTTCTGCAGGCAAATAACACTTCCCACTTCTCGGTTTTTCCGAAACGCCTTTTCAAGAGACGTCCTTCTTCTTAATTTCATCTGTAATTGGCTTAACAAATCCTTCCACAACCACCGAGTGGCCTTCTCTGGATAAGTCCGGCAACGTTCCTTTACACCCGACTAACATATCGGTGATCAAGTATGAGATCACGAATTCCATTTATGGCGAAGAAGCAGGGGGACTACGCTGCCTTCAGAACCAATCCACGTAGCCGGAGTTTGTTCTTGGACGGGTTTGAAGAATATTTCTAAATTGCGTCGCTTGGAGTCACGTAGAAAACCAGCTGGTCTTGAAAATTGTTGAGGACGATCACCATGAATCCAGCAACGCAGCTGAATGTTAACGCATAGGTCCAGAGAGAAATTTTGGATCTTTAGGGGTTTCGAGGTGTCATGCAGTGAATCAATATTAAGTGATGACATGTATGGAATTTTAAATAACCGTTATCCACCGTTGTTAAATGCAAGGGGTTTAAACTTGCAGAGTAGTTTTACAACTGGGTAATTCAAGATTGCTCTTTGAAGGAAAACTCTGTTCTTGGTGCGAAGAAGCAGAGACGAACAGAGAGAGAGCTACAGTAGGATCTTTGAAGTTTTCTCGTGGGTGTCAGGTCTTATGAGTTCCAGGTTAGGAAGGAAGGTTTTGATCTTATGCATGTGTTGATTCTGAGTAAACTGTAATATCTCCTGATACTTGAAGTGTTAATAAAGCTGGTGCCTTTCCCGTGGATGTAGGACGTTCATGTCCGAACCATGTAACTCTGGTGTCTTGATATTGTTCTACATTTTAGTTTTCTGTATGCATGATCGGAGAGTTGTCTGGTGAGGTTTAACCCAACACGAGGAATTCAGCTACAGCAAGGCTGCGGAGGAAGATGGCGCGAGAGACAAACGAGAATAAAACAGAATTTTTATGTTTTTGTATAAAACCAAATGAATCTTTAGAGAAAAAGAAGTCCCCAAAATCATAAAGAGACTGAGGTTAGGAATAGATATAGTCCAAGTTATTAGAAAGAGATGTTTCAGACCAAATTAAGAAGACAAAGGTTTATCCTATTTTTGTTTTTAATGAAAAAGCGCAATGCAAATGGCAGAACTAGGTATTAGATTATGTCTTATGTAGACTACTCGAGACACAGAAATGCAAATTTTGGTGGTGTCTCGCCATGGTTGATGATGGTAAAGCTAACAGATTTCTTGGGCGACCTACCCAAACCATCTCTTTCTTCGACTGTAATCATTCTCTCTCTCCATCACCACTCTGCCTCGCTAACCACCGCCACATTTCGTCTGTTCCATCTTTGCAGTGGTGGAGACCATTCGGAATTCACCATAGAACTTGTCTCCTCCGACTCGCTGGTTTTTTTTTTTCAGTGGTTTGCTGACTAAGTCCCTCTGAGCTCTTAAACCCATTTTCTTTCTGGAATTTGCGGAAAGGACTTCCATGGATTCTCAGGTTTTAATTGCTCTTGCACTCTCGATCGTTGGTGGATTGAGTACTTCATTGGGTAAGTCCATGGAATTTGATTATGGGTTGTTTTTCGATTAACATTTGGAACAAATATTATTCGATCCAAAACAGGTAGTACTTTTATAATCTGTATTCCCATATTTTATCATTAGATGCTGTTTATACTAAGAGATTTATTCTCTCTAATTCCTTTTTTAATCTGGAATATTTGGAATAGATGCACTATTTGTAATTCTCAACCAGGCTCCCAACTTGAAGATGCTTGGTCTTTTACAGCTACTTCTGGGGATTGAGCATTTGAGTGTATTTCTTCCATGAAATAATGTAGGGAAAGTAAATAGAGATTACTCTTTTATTGTCATTCATACATATGAAACTAAAGCACTTTTTGTGGAGTCCCCCGGTGCTTTTAATACAATATCGTACGCTTTGAGCCAAATCTAGCACGACTTTGTTCTTGGGGTTAGCCCAAAACGCATTGCACTAAGTAAAGAGGATAACTCTATTTATAAACAATTCACTTTTCACTCTCTCAAGCGATGTGAGATTATGCACTCCCACTTGTATGAGCTGGGCCTTCATAATCAATGATATCTTGGGTTGTTTTTGCCTTCACATGGCGAGCTGCCACAACTTTCTTCATTAGTGCATCAAAAAAATCGATGCTTTATACCTGCTTCTATGAATAACATAAGAAATCGTCGACCGAAACTATTTCTAAATCCGGAAAATCTGGCTGCAGGGTTTTGCTGCAGGTCTTATGTTAAGTATATCATTCCTAGATTTGGCTCACAATGCTATGAACTCAATTGGCTTCTTGAAAGGAAACCTTTGGGTAAATTAACTTACAAGAGTTGCTGTTAACGATATGATCTTTTATATATTTTTGACTTCCATTGTTTTTTGCTGGTGTTATATTCTTTGCCTTCATTACCTATTTCATTCCAGAGCTTGCACTTGCTCCTGGTTCGGAAGGGAAGAGTAAAAAGGTCTGACTTTTAGTTTGCCACCAATCTATTTCCTTCTGTTATATCCTTATTCCATGTTTGTTAACATGAAACTATCTTTTAGCAGAAAAATGGGGATGACGGGGGCAAAGATATTATGACAAAGCATCGCCGCCAAGTTTAGTAATGAACATAATGGCACCGTTGATGGATTCTCTGCCCCTGCGGGGATGGAGCGATAAAACGAGTTGTTCATTATTACGATAGTTGTCAAGTGGAAATGCAGTGGTGTATGCAGCTAAAACGTCCTAACAGACCGGCAGACTTGAATCTTGTGAGTTAAGGATCATCGAGTTGGGGATCAAGAGATTTACGTTACATGCCTTATTCAGAGTGTTACATGACTCTATGTTAGAAATGATATTAGTACAATCCGTTCTCGGATCATTGGTAAAAACTTGACACTGGGGTATTTCGTATTTTCGGTTTCTAGGGTGTTGTTGTTGCTCTACCTATATATTTTGCAACGCAAAGGTGAGACCTTTGGAAACATGGCACTTATCTATGACTTAGCCAGGCAGGCCATGACATTTTGAACTGGACAACCAGATTGGTTAAATTTGATACTACGTTTGACCTGTCTCAGCAAATGGCAGGCATTTAAGTTGGCTAGGCTTAAACATTGCAGATACTGTCAACACTTAAACATTGCAGTCGAAAATTGGGGTAATATGTTAATGTTTGATTGTGATGCTCAGTTGGTGGAGTGATGGCTTTTCTCACAATCCATCAAATGATGCCCTTGGCATTCGACTATGCTGGACAAAAGCTTGCTGTCAAGGCCGTCTTCCTCGGAATGGCTTTCATGTCTGCAAGGTTAAAAAGAAGAACCAGTTCTCCCCATGATTGGTTTAGTTAGTTTTCTGATAAATTCCATTTGTTTTGCAGCCTTTACTTTCTGGAGATCAGCTTGCCTGAGGATTTGAGCTTATAATTCTAGTCAAACCTCATTTTGACTAAATAATTGTGATCTATGAGCAATGTATATATACAATTAATGGGGAGAATGGTTCAGTTCAGTTCGGTTTTTGACCGAATTATAATTGAACGGATTCGATTCGGTTTTATTTTTTGGAAAACCGAATCGAAACCGAACCATGTAGAAAACCAAAACTTGGTTTGGTTCTAATCGGTTTGGTTTTTGGTTTCGGTTCGGTTTTTCCATAACCTCAATTCTTAAGAATTCGGTTCAGTTCTTCAATTTTTATTCGGTTTTTTCAGTTTTTTACTCGGTTTTCAATTTAATTTAGCAAAAATAATAAAAATGAAACTTAAGCTTCAATTCCACTATAAACAAATATCCAACACTCTCTAAAAAAAAACAAATAAATCTACAGAAATTAAATACCAATTACCAACAATTACCAATAAACCATAATCATTCTTCAGTTCATCTTCTCCTGCAACAAATATTCAATCCAACACTCTAGAAACACACAAATGAATGTCGAGAATACAAGTACAACATTCTCTAAAAAAAAAAGACCACAAGTCTAAATAAAATGCAATGTATCATCAGTCTTCAGTTCATCTTCTCCTGCAACAAATATTCAATCCAACACTCCAGAACAACACAAATGAATGTCTAGAATACAAATACCAACATTCTTTAAAAAAAAAAAAAGACCACAAGTCTAAATAAAATGCAATGCATCATCAGTTTTCAGTTCATCTTCTCCTGCAACAAATATCCAATCCAACACTCCAGAAAAACACAAATGAATGTCCATAACACAAATACCAACATTCTCCAAAAAAACAAGACCACAAATCTAAATAAAATGCAATGCATCATCAGTCTTCAATTCATCTTCTCCTGCAACAAATATGATATATCTAATCCAATGCTCTCCAGAAAAAAACATAAATGAATGTACAGAAAACAAATACCAACATTCTCCAAATCCTCCATTCGTCGATGTCATCTCATTGTATTCCTGCGTTATGCAATACTAACAATGATAAAAATATTACAAAATAACAATGATGAAATGAATAAACTCAACTAAAAAAATCAAATCATTATAAACAATATCACCTGAGAGAATATCAATCTTCGTTTGCTGCTGTTATAAAATCCTCCAAATCTACGAAAAAAAGTAATTAAGTCAGTAATTAGAATGACATTTAAAAACACTAATATTGAATAACAAAGTATACATGTAATACCCCAAAATTTATCGGGCTCAACTATTGAAAATATAATGGAACAAATTAAATTAGACGGGTAATTATTATCGAGAATAATTTAAAATAAACCGAGCATACAAATTAGGTCGATTAATGTATGATAAGTATAGTATATCATAAATGAATAAAAGATAAATACAATAAATAGTTAAATTTAGATTAAAAATATAAAAAGAAAATTGAATAAATATTATAAATAAGAAAATTACTATTGTATCTAACTATTACCAATTGGATGCATCTCAACCATCCATTCACTATTGTACCTAACTATTACCAAGTGGATGCATCTTAACCATCCATTTACTATTGTACAACCATTCATTTACTATTGTACAACCATCCATTTACTATTGCACCTAACTATTACCAAGCGAATGCATCTCAACCATCCATTTACTATTGCACCTAACTATTACCAATGAATGCATCTCAACCATCCATCAATTTCCATTCATGCCTATAAATAGATTCCAAATCTTCATCCAATCCACACCAATTTGAAGAGAAGAGTTAGAGAAAAAATGAGGGAGTGTTGAGAAGGAGAAAGGGTGAAGAAATAGTGAAATTTTGTGGGAATTTCGGAATAATATAGTTCAGGGCAGATTTGTCACTTTGGTCATAAGTAGAGTTTTTGAAGGAAGGAAATTACGCGGTCGGTCTAGAAACTTCGGTAACAATTCCCGACCCTCTTTAAGTTAGTTATTTGTTAGTTATATTATTGGCATATTATTTTAGAAATATTGAATTAAATATATTACTGTTATTATCGCCAAAATTATATTGAAATGTTTAGTTCAATATATTACCGTTATTATCGCCAAAATTATATTGAAATGTTTAGTTCCATATATTACCGTTATTATCGCCAAAAATTATAGTGAAATGTTAAATTCAATATTACCGTTATTATCGCTAAAATTATATTGAAATGTTTAGTTTACTATATTACCATTATTATCGCCAAAAATTATAGTGAAATGTTAAATTCAATATACCGTTATTATCACCAAAAGTGTATTGAAATGTTAAATTCAATATATTAGCGTTATTATCACCAAAATAAATTAGGAATGATCAATTAAAATATAATAGTGTTATTATCACCATGTTGTTTAGAAATAAAAATATACTGTTATTATCACAAATAATATTAGTGGTATAATTGTACTGTGCAAATAAGTTCTGTCTAAGGAGATTGGTATTTAAGAGGATCCGTTGTGACCCACCAATGTGTCCTGGGAATTTATTTGGAACGAATATTCTGTCTAAGGAGACTGGTTCTAAGTGATCTGTCAAGAACCGCTAGTCTTTCTTGGGAATATTCTGATCGGTACTATCCACGATTTATGAAATAAACAAATTAATATATAATGGATTCTAATTAATAAATGTTATTATGAATGTATTAACGAGGAAAAGGGTAACGATCTAAACACGCTAAGGAATCCAGGTAAGTTGATACTTACTGTGCTTTCGTCTTCGGACCCTACACCATAAGAATTAGGAGTTGTATGCTGATTGTTATTGCTTTTATAGAATATTTAGGTGGTTTACAGTTTTACCATAAATTGAGCATGTTTCGTATATTGTGTTATTATTTGATGGATGTTTACTAGATTTAGGTTCTTTTAATGATATGTTTTATAGATGAACATGTTTAAGATTATAATAAGACAGTATGAACATCATGCATCATGGTTTTTTTTAAATTATATGAAAATGGATTTTTATGAATGAATTTGAAAAGAGAATGAAAATGAATAATGGTAAAAGTTAATGTAAATAAAGAGTGAGCCCGAGGTTCTCTCGGGGCACTCGATAAAGTAAATGATGAGCCCGAGGTTCTTTCCGGGGCATTCCGGTATTAATGTCTAGAATGAGTCCGAGGTTCTTTCCGGAGCATTCTGAGACTAAGGCCTAGAGTAAGCTCGAGGTTCTTTTCGGGGTACTTTGGGACCAATGCTATAAAGTTCAGGGTAAGCTCGAGGGTCTTGCCGGGGTATTCTGGATAGAAAAGAAAAGTGAAATATGGAAAAAGAAAAGAAATGGGAAATAAATGAAAATGGAAAACGAAAAATGATTTTAAAATGCATAGCATGTTTATTTTATTTTCTATCACTTACTGAGCAATAGGCTCATTAGTTAAGTCTTGTTGGTGTAGGTGATACAAGTGTTGATGTACTAGCAGATGAAGAGATATTTCAGGAGGATCCATTGGGTTATCAGCCGGGTTCGACCTGATTGGTTATGACTCACAATATAATGAGTAATTTAAATAAATGTTTTGTAATCTTAAACTTTTATTAGAAGACATGAAATATGTTCTAATATGTATTTCTGCTTGAATAACTCTGATTTATATTGTTAAAAAAAAAATTAAGAGAAATAAAATGGGTCGTCACAATACATTTATCCAATTCATAACAACATCTGATTTAATATAAACAGATTTATCCAATTCACAGCAAAAAATCACAACAACATTTGTACAGATTTACCCAATTCATAAAAACATCAGATTTAAAACTGCCAACTAGAAACAGACGGCTAAAATTTATGAAACAGAAGGCTAAAATTTACCCTGCCCTCACCTAAACGAGTTGATTTGAAACTGTCAACTGTGAACTGGAAGCAACTGTGAATAAGGGACTTGTCGCCTGAAAACAATGATTTCGAAATGGGTGAGGAGATTGAAAAAGCTGAACCTGTGAAGATTTGAAAAATGACAAAGCCGAACCTGTGAACTATGAAGACTGCACGATGAGACTCGACCTTTGTTGGGGTAGAGAGGCTGGTCAGTGAGCCCAAATCGCCGATGTTTGGCTAATAAGTTTGAATCACCGACGTCCGGTTTGAATCACTCGTCAATGTCCGGTTTAAATCACCCGTCAATGTCCAGCTTTAGCTACAACGACTGCGAGGGAGAGCAGTCGACACTTGACAGAGAAGTCAGAGGGAGATGACACTTGACAGAGAAGGGAGAGGCACTCGACAGAGAAGGGAGATGGCACTTGACAGACTACAGAGAAGGGAGAGGCGCTCAAGGCTCGATGATTTCGGGGAGGCGCTCAAGGCTGAAGACAGAGAAGGGAGAGGCAGGCGCTCAAGGCTCAAGACAGAGAAGGTACGGTTAGGTATAAGGATTAGTGTTTGGCGCAAGGCTCGAAGAATTGAAATGACTATTATGAGGGGGGAGGTCGGTTCGGTTCGGGTTAACCGGTTTCCTTCTTCACTGAACTGAGGACCGAACCGATTATTTCGGTTCGGTTTGGATCTGTTATGACTTTCAGTTTTGATATATTAAAACTGAACAAAATTGACTAAAACTGTTTGGTTCGATTTGGTTACCAGGTTCGAACTGAACCGATTCCCACCCCTATATACAATTAAGTAATTTCTCGTTCTTTAGTTTGTCGATGTCTCCTTCCCATTGCCCGTTTAACCTTAATTTTAAGGAAACATCGAAAAGCTAGGATGAACCATCGTAAACCAGAATCATCTTCTACAATGAGTGTGAAATGTGATCATTAATCTCTAATGCTGATAGACTAGATCTTGAACTATCATTTTTTTGTCCAACCGACTCCAGATTTAAGTTAAAACTAAAGCTCATCAAATCAGTTTTAAGCGAAGGCAAGACCCAAAGTTGAGTCTAGTGAAACACCAAACCCATATCCAATACCCATCCAATTAAGACCATGACATGGGACTTGCTTGCTTTATCATTTACACAATAGTCAATATCCATGATGACTCAGTATAAAATAATATATGGTGTCAAATTATAAGTATATGTTATAATGTTCAAATGATACTACTTTTGTATCATTGATATCGCGTGTTTTCTTCTTTTTTTTTTTTTTTTTTTTTATCTTATTGATTACTGTTTGGGTATTTTTCATTCTTATTTTTTAATTTTTATTTTATGACATGATACTCATTATGTGTCTAGTGGTTGTCACTCAATTTTGACGAGGGATCTACTACTTTTGAAAAAATGACAAATGACAAACCACCTTTCAATGATTTGTCCAAAATCCTCTCTATAAATAATGAGGATTTTTACTGCAAACTCATCCCAAAATCCTAGAGAAGGAGAAGAGAAAGAGAGGAGAAGAAGAGAAGGAGGAGAAAATAGAGTGAAAATTTTTTTAGGGAGAGAAAATAAAGAGTGGGGGAAAAATAAGTAAGTTGTATTTATGCACATTGAGAAATTTAAGTGTTGTGTTTTTCTCATAATGAATATTTTCTAGAATATTTGGTTTCTATTGTAAATTTTATTTTTCATAGTGAGATATTTCTTGACTCGGTCCTCGTGGTTTTTTCCTGATTTGGATTTCCACGTAAAAATTATCAGTGTCTATTTTCACTGTTATTTCTCTTACTTCTTGACTGTTAAATTATAACAGTGTGGGAAAAACTTTCTTGATATTTTTGGGATCATATCTGCTTTCATTTTTCATATTGTTTAGTAGTGTAATTGTACTGTGTAAGTAAGCTATGTCTAAGAAACTGGATTTTAAATGGGACTGTTTGTTACCTCTCCTGTCTTTTCTGAAAACTTATTTGGAAAAGTAATTCTATATAGGAGATTGTCAATAACATTCTTTATTGGGAATTATCTTGATCAATACTATCCATGTTTATTTTAATTTTCCATATTATCTGTATTTTTTCCAACATTAACTAATGTAATTAATAATTTATTTTAATTATTTATAATTTATCTCATCAATTGTACCAATTTATGAGTGTCAAGTTAGGAATTAAAAATTAGATGATACATAACATTACTCTTATTATTTATACAAACAAAATTTAAGAAATTATCAAGAAATATTGTTTATGTAAAATACAATTTAATAAAAACGGTATGTTTATTATAAGTGTTAGAAATTGAACTATATTAGGAAAAAGAAAATATGACGTGAGACACCAAATTTATGTAAAGAAACTATCTCAGGAGAAAACCAAATTTACTTTAAAAGTAACATAATGTATTTTAATTATTTATAATTTATCACATTAATTATAATAAATTATGAATATTGCTTTTGAGTTAAGAATTGTAAGATAAACCTTTTACGTGGCCTCTTTGCTCGTAGTGAAGTAGTAATGGCTCGTTTCTTTCAATAAACGAAAAATGGGGCAAAGCAAAGGATAAAAAAAAGGACATTTCCCGCTACCACCGCATATGCATAAAAAGAGGGAAGAACAACCATTTGGCTTTGGCATATAAGGTGGCGGGGTTGGCTAGGTAACATAATGGAAATGAACCGGACTTCAAATCTTGGAATAACGGTTCGACGCTGTCCCCGGCCTCGGGGAGTGGCGATCAACACGGAACTTTAATGAATCAAATGGCACAAGAGGGCTTTCCTTTGTTAAAAATGCACAAACAAAAATAAATGATAAAATGGTATGTTTATTGTAAAAAACTTCAATAATATTAATGATGATAGTAACAAAACATGCCCTCCTATATTTTGGGCATTTAAATGTCATTTATCCCACTGCGAAGATATTCCTCTTTCCCAACTTAACTAGTGTCAACAACACTTTACCTAAAATATAATATCAAGATTTATTATTAATTAATGTAATATATTATAAATAGTTAAAATAAATAATTAATTACATCAATCAATATTTATCATATTAGAAAGTAAAAACACAGAACAAACATAACATTATTTTTATATTTTTAGTTAATTCGAGCTTCACATATCACTTAGACCAGTTTCTACTGATAACTTGAAGTTAGTGATCAGATTAAATTAATGCGACATAAAATTTCAAAATAATTTGAGCATAAATGGGAAAATAAATTATTTTTTCTCCTTTTTCTTTTTGAAAAAATTATTTCAATTAATTTGAGAAATAATTCTTTAAATATTAGAAAAACAAATAAAGGTAAAACCAAAGGCAGCTTGTGGCCTGTGGTGCCATTATTGTTGTACTGAATCCAAAGATAGAAATAAAAAGAAGATGCTCCAATTCACAAAGAGAATGGGTGGATGCAAGGAAAATGCCAACACCAAAAGCATAATAACAAAAACAGATAGCAATCATCCTCACCCTATCCCATTCCCACCACCCTTTCTTTTTGTCACTTCCCACTTATTAATTTATTTTTTAAATTATTTAATAAAAAAATTAATAATATTATTATATGAATTGCAGCAATTAATATTTGATACGTCAAGAAGTAAGAATTAAAAAAAAAAAAAAAAGTAAATACAATATTACTCTAAAACTTAAGTCCGACCTCTCTATTGAATACAACAATATTTTCTATTTTATTTTTAAACTAGTTCGATCTAGTTTTTAAGATTTACATTGAAATATATTGTATTAATTGAACATTAAACTTTAAGCGTGTGAGATGATAGTGTTTTATTCAAAATCGAACCTTTTTTCTTCTCGTCTACTCGATCTTTTAGACGTCTTGCCCTCACGAGCTTCATTAATTATATGCATTGTTATGAAATACTATATAGTCCTTCACATTGTTTAGCCAATTTATTGGGGAATTGATTGTCACGTAATAATTATCATTTCACTTTAGTAAGATTCGAGGAAAAAATAACCATAACCAAACGATATGGTCTACTACGTTACCTACTTCAAATGACTCGAATATCATCGCAAAATTCATATACGTTACTTCCGAGCGAATAAAAACTAATTAAACACATCATGTGTATAATAAATATTGATGCAACTAGTTGACTTATAATTGGACTTTTGTTTAGATTAACTTAAATTAATTACTATATTTTTTATTGTTTGAATAAAATTAAATACTATAAACTCTTTATCCACCCGTGGCGTTATGAAGTTAGTGGAGGGAAGGTCCTGGGAAATGTCAGAGGTGGTTCCACCTTAGTTGGTACACCACAGCCGCACATGCATTAGAGTTCATATCTTAGTGCTTCTACCTTTTTACTTTTTGTCACATTTTGAATAATAGAATTAAGAAAATAAAAATAAAAATAAAAATATTTAATATGTGACTCTTTATACAAACTAAGTATAATAACTCCTAATAGCACATAATGTAATGTCTCATAGTTGGTTCATAGTATAAAATTTTTGTTTTGGGCTGAAATCCGTACGATTTTATTTTTAGAATTAGCTAGAAATATGTTGTAATAGGTAGGAAAAATAATACTACTTATAAATCATGCATTTTCTACTCTCCCAAGCGTTGTAAAGTTGTGCACCCCTACTGATATGGGTCGAACCACACCTAGGTCTTTTTTGGCCTTCATAGGCCAGACTGTCACAATCTCCCCCCTTGGGAACTCGATGTCCTTGTTGGCTACGCTTTGGGTTGAAACCCGCACAATTTTGTTCTTAGAGTTAGGTCAAAACGCGTTGTACTAGGTACACTGGGGGACTCCGCACATAATAATTGTGATCAAACTGAGACGATTATTATGTGGCATCCACCAGGAGATGAAATTGTTAAATTGAATATTGACAAAGCTTGCAAGAGATGTCTGAGATGACTGAAAGTTGGTGGCATCTAGCGAGATAGTAGAGGCGCTTGTGTGGGAGAGGTTTTTCGCCTCCTTGAAACTAGTACTACAATTGAAACGGAAACATTAACTTTTTAAATTGGCTTGGAGTTTGCCAAAAGATTGAGTTTCTCATAAAATTTTGTATTATTGGCATTATATATATATATATCTAAATGATTAAAAATTTCAATGACAATAAAGGACATCACCAGATTAGTTTATGACATAAATGAGATTATTCATTAAGATCGTCAGATCTCTCTAAACCACCAATTCAAAGAAAGAAATTGAGCAGTCGACTGATTAGCAAACTTTGTCATTCTTCGAAAAAGAGATGTCCCTAGGTTTAATAAGAGTTCTCATAAATAATTTCTTCGGAGTTTCTACTCCTAGACTAATTACTTTGTAGTCGAGCTCTCGTTTTATTTAACAATATATATATATATATATATATATATATATATATATATATATAATGCCAGTAATACAAAATTTGTCACACGATTAATTTAACAATGTAATTTATAGTGAATTATTAAAAAATTATAATAATACCAATTTGACCTTGACTTAGTCGTTTTTTCTAATTTAAAAATCCGTTAATTTTATAGGTAGGGGGAGACTAGATCTCGATTAAGAAAAAAATCAGATGACATTACGACTAAAGAGCAAGGGCATTTATGGAAAATAAAATAGGGCTTTTAGGTATTCAAAAATTTGAAAAAGGGCGTGCGAATAACCGCTATATAGACAGACGAAACTCCCGAAGAAGGGTCTGGCGCCTACTTATCTCTTACGTCTCTGCTTTCGCGCGATTCTTTGAAACCCTAATTTCTTCACTCAATTTCTGCGATTTGTACCTGTATGTCTGCTTCGTTTTCCATTTCTTCAGGCTTTTCGTTTTCTCTGATTTTTTTTTTTATTTTTCTTTCTGATTCTGTCATGTACGAAGTAGTTCTTGTTTGGTTTGATGTGTTTACGTGGGTAGTTGGTAGAGAGAGATGCATGGATTTACTAGAACGTGAAGATGAGGGGCAGAATGTTTTTTATTATTATTTTTTTTTCTATCTTCTCTCCGCTATATAGTTGCCTTTAGGAGTCTGCAAAATCGAAAAAGGAGGATGAATGAAATCTAGTCTTGTGTTTTCTTTCTGATTCTGAATTTCATTTGTTGTCGCGTCTCGTTTAAAATCAAAGTTGGGAAAAGGCGATTATTTTGTCCAGTTTGACTTTGTTTCTTTGAGTTATGCGTATGTAATTTACAAACTTATATTCTTTTGTTCTGCTTTTTGCTTATTTCGTTCCGTCTAATTTAATCAAGCATCTGTTTTAATTCAGTGATATGTTCCGATTTTTGACAGGATTTGTGGCTTTTTGGGCTAATTCTTTTTTCTTTTACTGTCAGTTGGCTAGTTCATACATATTGTTTTCATTTTATATTTGAATTTTTTTTTGATACTGCTAAGTGTTAGCTAAAAAGTTGGCGAGTGATCTTCACTGAAATTTCTATTGGAGTAAATGAAGGCTAAACCCTTGATTTGGATTGATTTGAAAATACTTACAAAAAAATTCTTGTTGTGTTAATGTTTTTGCGGCAGTAGTTTCAGGGTTCAGGATGTTCAGATTTTGGGGAAGGAGGAATCTTGAAGCTAATGGGGATGATCTTAAGGTGCCTTTAAATGGATCAATGCTCAATAACGTAAGTTCGGCATTAAAATAACTTGTTTTCTTTATGGTAAAAGTGTAGCATAAATGGAAAATGGATTAAATCGTTTCTACATTCCGTCTCTCAAATTAGAAATTTTCCATAGTTATGTACACACCTTTGTATAAAAATTGGAAATTCATGTTAGCGTTATGCATGTGTTTCTATATTAAGATGGCTCATTTTGTTGGAGAAATAGATATTTAAAGCTTCCATCATTTGAAATTGGATAATCGAAGGAGTAAGTTTTGAAATAGATTTGTATGTTAGTTTACATATGAGAAATCTGGCTTTGTAAGATACTAGTACAAATCAAATATATTTAATAAAAAAGGTGGTCATGCATTATGACTTGCTGTTTTGGTTATTGTTTGAGTGAAACATGTTATGCTCTATTATACTGCAAACATTATTGCAATTGAAAGTTCTTTTTGAAAATTTTTTCACAGGTAAACAAAGCTAAGGAAATCAATAATGATTTTCTGGCACAAGATATAGCAGTATGTCGACTAAGAATTAAAGGAATGACATGTACTACCTGTGCTGAATCTGTTGAATGTGCCCTTCTAATGTTTGAGGGAGTGAAAAAAGCAGCAGTTGGTTTAGCTTTGGAAGAAGCAAGGGTGCATTTTGATTCTAACCTCATCAATGCTGAGCAAGTTGTTCAGGCAGTAGAAGATGCTGGCTTTGGGGCTGAGATAATAAATTCTGGAAATGATGTTAACATAGCTCATCTAAAACTTCAAGGAATTAGTTCTCCAGTAGATATGATCACTATAAAATCTTTGCTTGAAGTAGCTGTTGGTGTAGATCGTGTTGACATGGACTTGAAAGGACAAACGGTTGCCATCACCTATGACCCAGACCTCACTGGTCCAAGGTCACTTATACAGTGCATAAGGGAATCAGGCCAAGGTCCACACACTTTTGATGCAAATTTGTATGCTCCTCCAAGACGAAGAGATACAGAGCAACTTCATGAAATTCAGACTTACAGAAACCAATTCCTGCTCAGCTGCCTGTTTTCTGCTCCTGTATTTGTATTTGCCATGGTACTTCCCATGCTTCCCCCTTATGGAAATTGGTTAGGATACAAGATTCACAACATGTTTACTGTTGGGATGCTTCTTAGATGGATTCTTTGCACACCTGTTCAGTTTATTGTTGGCCGAAGGTACTGAAATATTATTGTTGTTGCTTTTGGTTGATTAAGGAAATAAAATATTGTGGAATCAAGAGTTGCTGCTGCGAAATTCTACTCATACTGAAAAATCAGTGGCATCTATGAGGAAATTCTATATTTAGAGGCACCAAAAATGAAAACTCTTTCAAGTAGTGTTACTAGATGCTAACTTTGTGTTGTTATTCTTATATTTCCACGCTAAAGTTTTAAATAAATCTATCAAATATGGAAATAGAAATGCAAAGTTGTCAGACTTAATCATTGTATTAGCTTCATTTCGTTTTTTCAGTGAATTATATTTTTCTCTTATCATAAATATTTCACAATAATATCTTTCAGATTTTATGTTGGATCATACTATGCATTGAGGCGAAAATCTGCCAATATGGAAGTTCTAGTGGCATTAGGCACTAATGCTGCTTACTTTTATTCTGTATACATAGTAATGAAATCATTGACTTCAGATGGGTTTGAAGGACAAGATTTCTTTGAAACTAGTTCCATGCTAATATCCTTCATTCTCTTGGGGAAATACTTGGAGGTAATGGCTAGAGGAAAAACCTCCGATGCTTTAGCTAAGCTTGCAGATCTTGCTCCTGATATAGCTCATCTGTTGAAGTTAGACGATGATGGGAACGTTATCTCAGAGATGGAGATTGACACTAAGTTGATACAGAGGAATGACATTATAAAGATTGTTCCTGGAGAAAAAGTTCCAGTTGACGGGATTGTTATGAATGGTCATAGCCATGTTAATGAGAGTATGATCACAGGAGAGGCTAGGCCCACTTTTAAAAAAGCTGGTGACAAGGTGTGTTTCATCTTTCTATTATATTTTAATATTTTATTGAAGTATTGGACTAAAATAAAGTACGTGGAAGCATGATAGTAAATATGATCAGCATGAGGCGAAAATGGCCTTCTAAATGGAGGAGCAGGAATGCTTGGAATGTGAATGAATGTCTAATGAAGTTTTGGTTGAATGGAGGGGATTGGTGATGGAGATGGAAGTTTCATCACAGAAAGAACTCATCTCCGATCGAATCTCCTCGCAGGGTTGACCCAATTTATAATCTCTAGGATATTGTTGCTCTTAAACCATTGATACGTACTCCATATAATTTCGTAACGAAATTACAAAATAGCGAAACGTTCGAGAGGTTTGCTATCTCTCCCACCAGTGATAGACGTTCGAGAGGTTTGTTAGCTCTCCCACAAGTGATTTCACCAAAGATATGATGCCCTTCCTATTCCATTTGCTTCCTTATATAAAGACATCTATAGAATACTAAAATATTTAGACATAAATGTTTAGGAGTACTAAAAGACATTATAGGAATACTAAAAGACACTCTAGGAATACTAAAAGACAATATTAATAAAATACTAAAAGGCACATCAATTTAATTCTCCTTTGTGTTCTTCTTTGCATAAGTGAACTTTAGAGGTGGTGACGTATCACAAAGCTAGTATTGTTTTGTTGTTTTAGTCTATTTGAAACAAGAGAAATAAAATAATTTTGAAGACAATGAGTTTTAATCTCACGTTCACATAATTATCTTTTTTTAAAATAATTTTTATGGGGAAGGGATTGATGCTAAATTTGACCAGGTATAGATTTGGAGGAGTTGGCATTTTATTTTATCTCCTTTTGTTTTATGTGCATTTCGTGTTTCACTTACTGAAAGAATGTTTAATGAATAATGATATATATAATTTGTAGAAAAACTGGAGACTGTATTAGTTACATAATCAAATAGTTTTTCTCCTTATAATGAATTGAACAGGTTATTGGCGGTACTGTCAATGAAAATGGATGCTTATTGGTTAAAGCCACCCATGTGGGATCTGATACTGCACTATCTCAAATTGTTCAACTTGTGGAGGCTGCACAACTTGCTAGAGTACCGGTTCAGAAATTAGCTGACCAGATATCAAAATTTTTTGTTCCTGCTGTGAGTTCAATTAGTAAAACTTGCTACATTCTGCTTTATAGGCCTGGTTTTGTAGATGACAAAATGTCCAGTTCCTTATGTACGAGGAAAGGTGCTTCCATTTAAAAAAAAAGAAAATTTTTGTACACATTCAAATGCAAATTATGTGTTTTCGTTATCAGCTTTTTCTGACATTAGCAGTTTGCAAGATGAATCTTTTTGGACTTACTGATGGTAATTTATTATTGATTAAAGGTTACAACTGTTCTACCTAATTAACAAAAATTATATTATTTACCATTTACTAGGTTGTTCTCGCAGCATTTCTAACATGGCTTGCGTGGTTTATTTCTGGAGAAATGCGTATATATCCTAGGCGCTTGATACCAAAGGCCATGGATGGATTTGAGCTTGCATTGCAGTTTGGCATTTCTGTACTAGTGGTTGCCTGCCCATGTGCACTTGGTCTAGCAACACCAACAGCAGTCATGGTTGCCTCAGGGAAAGGTGCTTCTCAAGGTGTGCTTATCAAAGGTGGAAGTGCCCTGGAAAAAGCACATAAGGTATGTTTTATAGCATGTGAACGAAACTTATAGCTCGGTTAAGTGGTTTAATCTGCAATATCATTCAAAAAAATATTAACATTTAAAAATGTAAAAGAAGTTGCCGTGGGCAATTATTTGTTTCATATGGTTTGGTTTTGCTTGTTTTAAGGATGCTATTAATTGTATATTGCAATGATATGTTGAACAAAAAATCAACTACTATATGGTTTCAGAGTGTTTATAAATTGTTGAGATGAATTCAATAAATTTTGGGTTGTTAGTATGAACTTTTACTAATTTAGAAAGTATGGACCACTAATTTTTTAAATAAATATCTTTGAAATGAAATTTTTATAATTGTTAATTGTTAAAAAACGAAAAATTGGAAATAATGGATATTATGAGAAATTGAAAATGTTATAAACACGGATCAAATGCACTTCACCTTTGCGTCCCATTTCCTTGTTTGTCTATTAGGATGTGAACACGTTTGCATTTTGTCTCTTGTTTCCATTGTGCAGGTGAAAACTATTGTCTTTGATAAGACTGGAACATTAACAGTTGGCCGGCCAGTGGTAGTTAGTGCCGTGCTCTTCTCCAGTTTTTCAATGGAGGAATTCTGTGATTTGACTGTGGCTACAGAGGTGAGTAGCTCTGTCAAAAGTGGTCTTTTCCTAAAAATTTGAAGTCTGTTCTCAATCAGACATTTAAAATTCTTCTAATATTAAGAATGCAATTGAGAAATTGGAACGTATTTTGGAGCTTATAATACAGTCTATCTTCCTTACATTTGGACTGTAAAGGGACTTGGGAATATAGGAACACAGCCAAAATTATTTTTTTGGAGGTTCTCATCAATCTTACAAAGAATGCTGGCAATAAATTATTAGTATTTTTAGCCTTTAATCAATTTCGATGTGTAGTCTAATAATAAATGATCCATCACTCAAAAATGTCTAGAACCCAATTGAAATTAATTGAAAAGCTAGTTGAAGATGATCTGTATTCTAATGTCTTTAGTTTTTATGTCAAAATAATGTTAGGCAAATAGCGAACATCCATTAGCAAAAGCTGTGGTAGAACATGCAAAGAAGCTGAGGCAGAAATTTGGGTGCCAAAATGAATGCCTGACAGAGGTCAAGGACTTTGAGGTGCACCCAGGAGCAGGTGTTGGGGGAAAAGTTGGAGACAGATCAATTTTTGTTGGAAACAAAAGACTCATGCATGCTTGTAATATTCCAATCGGTCTCAAAGTAGAGCAATATATTTCAGAACACGAGCAGCTTGCTCGAACATGTGTATTAGTTGCCATTGATGGGAAGATTGCTGGTGCTTTTGCTGTTACTGATCCTGTAAAGCCTGAGGCTGGGGTTGTTATATCCTTTCTTCGTTCGAAGGGCATCTCAAGCATCATGGTCACTGGTGACAACTGGTCTACAGCATCTGCGATTGCAAAGGAGGTGGGTATTGAAAAAGTCTTTGCGGAGACAGATCCAATTGGAAAAGCTGATAGGATTAAAGATTTGCAGGTACTTTCAATTTGACGTAGTCATATTTAAACTCACATAGAAATATTTATTGCTCAATGATGCAAGGAACGAGTTAAAAGTATGTCTTAAATGTTGATTACATGCAATGCAATATTTCTTGGCAAATTAGACTTTCATTTAGTGTTTAATTTTATTTAGGATATTTTGACATATTTCTGAGGGATTTTCATTTTACTCTCTTCTGCAGTTGTATTATAACTCCCCTTTCTTTTAGTAGGAAAGAAAATGAACCTAATTATCGTTACAAGTTTTCCTTGCATATAAATCATGCTCTAATTGTTGACTCAAAGACATCTGAGTTTTCTTAGTTTCTTGGAGACTTTGATCTGGTCGTACACTCTAAAAATGTAGTTTTTGTTTTGATATTTTGTTTTTGATTATTTCTGTACATATAATATATCTTTATTTTAAGCAAAGTTAAGTGTAGGAAACCAACTTTTTGGAAGATTACATGAACATTGAACAAATTAAGATTTCTCAATCATCTTTATATTTTATTTAAGTTCTTGAGATGACAAAAAACTCGGGCACATGAGAATCTGTATGGCCTGAATATTGAAATTGACTTGTGTAATCACTTATAAGAATTTTAGTTTTTTTTTAAAAGATTTTGAGTGAAGTTCATTGAACATAAATATTTCAAAGATTTTGAAGATTGTCTGGCAATAACGTTGGATGTACATTGTTCATATATATGAGAAATTCTTATGAAGAACATTGATCGTTTTACTATATTTATTTGGTTGGTAAGAGATCCTTTTACTGAATTACTTCAATCAACTGAAAATGAAGAATGTGTTGAGCTTTAAATGTAATTGGATGCAGATGAACGGGATGATTGTGGCAATGGTAGGAGATGGAATCAATGACTCACCTGCCTTAGTTGCAGCGGATGTTGGTATGGCAATTGGGGCGGGAACAGATATTGCTATAGAAGCAGCTGACATAGTTCTCATAAAGAGCAATTTGGAAGATGTTGTTACAGCTGTAGATCTTTCAAGAAAGACCATGTCTCGTATTCGGCTTAACTACATTTGGGCCCTTGGCTATAATATTCTTGGTATGCCAATTGCTGCTGGAATCTTATACCCCTTCACTGGGATACGGTTGCCACCATGGTTAGCTGGTGCTTGCATGGCTGCTTCATCCGTTAGTGTAGTTTGTTCTTCTCTATTGTTGCAATCATACAAGAAGCCTCTGCATATTAAACCTACCTGATCCAGTTCAGAGCTTTGATTTCTTCTGAAAATCTACAGTTCTTGGTGACCTCTAGTTTTCTGAGTTACTTCACAATGTTTCGGTAAACATAAAATGCATTGTCCTTCAGCAATTATCTGCTTCCTCCTGTTGTATAATTCAAGCTAAATAAGTGAGATTGACTTTTAGAATTCATTGCTTAGTTCAATGTATGTAATTATGTGTGAATGTTGTCCAGTGCTGTGTATTCAAGCATTTGAAATTTGAGTAATTTGATTCGTAGGAATGAAATTGTACTAAAAGTCTAGGGTTAGGATTTGAGACCCCTGCCTCATTGTCATTCTATTTGATGTTGGAGCAAGGATTTATTATAATAATAAATTGAAAGATGGAATAGAGGTCTTAGGCCCAAGGTCTTGGGTTTTGGGGCTTCCTCCATTTGGTGTTTGCGTTTGACTTTTGATTTAGTATTGTGGAAGCATCAGTTATGTTCTGAATTATTCGATAAAAAGAGATTAGTTTTGCTATATGTGCTTGTTTTGGTTGTTGAAATCCAAGTGTAGAATTTCACCTCCCCTTCTGCTCTCTTCTTTTTTGAACCATATACATGCACATTTATTTTTTAACCAAGTCTTTAGGACACCAACTTCCTTGACCTTTCGGCACTCGGCAGATGTCAACCCCCGTACATGATCTTAAGACTTTGCCGAGACTTGTGTTTTTGGTGCAAGAGAACCCATAAGAGAAACGCACGCAACTCTTGGAATTGATGCAGATCTTGAATAAGTAGTTCATCAATTCAAACCTTACCGTCTACTACTTAAAATGACTCGAATTTCATTGCAAAATTCAATAAACAAGTCGTAAACATTATTTATTTATGAGCCAATCAAAACTAACTAAACACATCATCTAAAAATTAATGTAACTAGTTAGACTTTTATTTAGATTTACTTAAATTAATTAGTATTTTTTTATTGTTTAAATAAAATTAAATACTCTAAACTCTTTATCCTCCACAAGTGATGTTATAAAGTTAGTGGAGGGAAGGTCCTGGGAAATCTAAGAGGTGGTTCCACTTTATTTGGTGTACACCACAGCCGAACGTGCGTTAGAGTTCATGTCTTAGTGCTTCTACTTTTTTTTTTTTTGTCACATTTTGAATAATTGAATTTAGGGAAATTTACAAAACAACTATTGAATTATGTGGTCTATGACAAGTAAAACACCAAATAATTTTTTTCTAACAAATAAAACACTAATCTATAAGAAATAAACAGAGCAAAAAAAGCTATCATATTTTCCATTAAATAACGTTTTCTTTACACTGTAGAATATAGTCTTTTTGCAGAGGAAAGTAATCGTTCTGCATGCGAAAAGTGAATTTTTGAAATGGGATTAGGGAAAGATTACATTCCTTAGAGGAAAAACGACGTCTTTCCAATCAAACTATGAATTCTTTTAAGTAATTTAACGTTTTTAGGGAAGAGTAATCATGAGAAAGAAAAGGAAAAACTTTGATTGATTGCTAAGAATTGTTCATGCACTTCAATTTAATAAATTTTAGTTCTTCCCTCAAATTATTGTTTTAAATTCATATTATATGACAATAGAATGCTGTAATTGTTGAGAGGAAAAAAAAAAAATGTCTTCGTCGGTGATTCTCAGAACAAAAATATGTGATAATATCTTGTTTGTATTCTGAAAAGCTTAGCCAAATATCAAAACAAAGTGTTCAAAACGCATGAGAGAATACATTTTCGAAGAAAAGTTTCATACTATTTCATTTTCAAAGTAAAGTCATTGTTAACGCCTGTCTTTGGTAGTTTCTTTTTCATACTTGAGTGTTTTATTTGTTAACAAAAATTATTTAATAGTTTGTTTTGTTACTGATCTTATGTAGTTATTTTGTTAATTTCCCTATAATTAAAAAAAAAATTTAATATGTGACTCTTTATACAAACTTAAGTATAATAACTTGTCCTACCTCATAATAATTGTGGTGAAACTAAAAACGATTACATCTTACATTAAGTGTCATCCACCAAGAGATGAAGTTGTTATCCGAGATTGATGGGAGCTGGTGGCATAGTGCGAGATAATAGAAACACTTGTTTACGAAGATTTTTTACTCTGTCTTCTTGGAATTGGTACTGCAATTGAAGCAGAAACACAAACTTTGAAAATTGATCTGGAATTTGCTAAAAGATATAGAGTTCATCTATCTACATGTATCCGAATGATTAAAAATAACATCTGAGCAGAGTACTTTATGGTATAAATAAGATTATGTATCAAGTTCATCAGATTTCTCTAAACTACGTTTCTAAAATAGAAAATAATGCAGCTGACTGGTAAGTAAACTTCGCCATCATAAAAATAAATTTTGTCATCGTTTGAAAAAGATATTGGACGAGTTCTAATAAAAGTTCTTATAAATGATTTATTCGGAGTTTCTACCCCCTACACTAACTATTTTGTAACAGAGCTCTTGTTTTATTTAACTATAATATATTCACACACTCATGTATATATACTTTGTAATGGAGCTCTTGTTTTATTTAACTATAATATATATGAATATATATATATATATAGTGATGATGCAAAATTTGTCACATCTGCTTAATTTAAGAGTGTAATTTATAGTGATTTATTAAAAAATTATAATAATACCAAATTGACCTTGACCTAGTGGTTTTTTCTAATTTAAAAATCCGTTGATTTTTGGTTAGATGTAGACTAGATACATCTGGATTGAGAAAATATTCAGATGGCATTAGGTCTAAAGAGCAAGGGCATTTATGGAAAATAAAATACGAATTTTTGGTATTCAAAAATTTGAAAGAACAACCGCTATATTAGACAGACGAAGCTCCGGAAGAAGTGCCAGCCTATCTCTTGCGTCTCTGCTTTCTGGGATTGGTGCCTGGCCTGTATGTATGTCTGCTTCGCTTTCCATTTCTTCAACCTTTTCGTTTTTTATGATTTTTGCTTTCTGATTCTGTCATGTGCCAAGTATTTCTTGTTCAGTTTGTCCAGATTGACTTATGCGTATGTAATTTACAAACTTATATTCTTTTCTTCTGCTTTTTTGCTTACTTCGTTGCTCTACTTTAATCACACATCGGTTCTCAAAGAGATTCTTGAATCAGAGTCTCACGATTAGGATGCAGGCTTAATAAAACTGTTGGGTCAGACGACTCGATTCCCGTGGAGAATCTGATCACTCAGTACAGGGTCTGAATTTTAGCGAAAGACTTTTTAATAATTAGTTCGGCCCAAAAAGTATGAGCCTAGGTCTGAATAGTGATTATGAGAAAATAACGATGGGTAAATAAAACAAAATCCAAGTATTGTGAAACAAATCCAAACCTATAGTATTATTAAGGTTTTTAGACCCAAATAGAAATGCAAATTCCTTACCAAACAATAGTCTCATCACTCAAATCACTAAACTGGTATTTCTGTTTAGAAAACAATGTTATGTTTCTCCTTTTTACCGTACATGGATTTTAACAAAAAACTCTTTATCATTTTATAAATCAGGCCCAAGGCCACCGATGAGGCTTTTATCGAAAACTTGTTGTATACATAGACAGACAACTATACCTAAAAAAAAAGTCATTCTCGTTTTTCGATCTGAAAACATTATTAGTGAAAAAAGGTGTTCACTCAAAGACCCATCCTACACTTATTAGAAAATATGTGGTCATTCGTCGGTGACAACACCTCATGAGGCAGAAGAATATGATGGTACTCGTGTCAGTAGACTAGGCTGAGTACTCATCCGCGATATCAATAACGAATGAGGTCTCTTGTGTTGGGTTGCTCCTCAACTAGCCACCTATTGCATTCAAGTCAACGGGGATTGCCGGTGAGCAGAGCTACGAGCCGACATGCCGCCCGTCACTTAGGAATGTGCTAGGCGAACAATCCCCAGTGACTGACAACTTCTAACTCGTGTGACTAAAACTTCTGGCCAGGTTCTGAAGCTCGAAATCCAAGTACGCGTCATCACTGCCCTATCACCCTTTAACTTCCGAGGCTTGAAACCCGAAGACATGTCACCTGTGCCCTTTCACCCTTTCACACATACAAACATTTAATCTCCTTGCAATATGAGATTCTACAGGATAGCCTTGTGATGATTTACCGCCAAAACTGTCTAAAACATCAAGCGAATTTATCCTTCCAATATATATGCACAATATATTCAATAGAACCATAAACGGAAATTAAACGTGAAAAAACATATAGATGTATATGTATATATATAATTTGACGTGCTGTGGAAACAGTTGTCGTCGGGTTTTTGAGTGTGGTATCACACAAAATAATGGTTTTGAAAACTGTGATGCTATGCAATACAAAAGGTATAGAAATTCCTACCTTTGCGGCGCTTCACTTGGTACTCGGAGCAACTGTCTCCTCAGGAATTGTCTCGCAATCTCTAAAATCGTCTGATCTTGACAAATGTATCAAACACAAAAATTTTTATCAATAATTTTCCAAGAAATAGGTAGAAGGATCCCATGCTGGGAATAGGTACCCAATCGACATACACATGACTTATCTACTAATCTCAACAAAATTCCCTAGACAGTGATTATTACATACCCTTAAAGTTCTGCTCAACTTAAACAGAATCGTTCCTATCATCCAGTGGCTATAACTAAACAGAACCACCAGAGCATCTACTTCATGATTCACCAAATATACAGCAACCTAAGACATCAATCCTCAAAACTACAATACACAGTTTCCCCCTATACAGAACACTCATCTCGGTTCAACTAGCATAATTAACTATGGTGAGCCTATCCTCATATCCTCTAGCCAAGACACAAAAATATTCATGACCACAAGTAATATATCCTCTATAGTTATCAAACACACAGGAACCAATTATCAAAGTAGAGTCCAGCATTAAAACAATGAACAAACCTTTCCTTAAACAGTTATTACAGCACACAACATATTCTTTGATTACCTGGCACAAAACAATCTCAGCAACTAGGCAGTGTCATCTCTCGGGTCTTAACAAATAAACACATCCAAACATGGACCAAATTCATTAGTTAAAAATTGTGGTAAAATAGGGGCAACAATCACCAGCCTCGGTTTTTCAATTTAACAGAGAGAATAAATTGAATATTTCCTACAGGGCACTCTTTCCACATTTAAACCATAGCTGAAGAAATAACACAGCTAACAGGGTATCCAAATCCTCAAGAAAATGTGAGAAAAATCCATCAATACAGCAGTCAAAGCTACAACCTCGGTCTATAGAGCATAGAATTTACCACACATCATATCCTCACATTCTCGGGCTTTATCATCAATGGCAGTAACAAAACATAATCCAATTACAACTCTCGGGTCCCAACCAACAAACCGTAGCAAGACAACTCAGCTAACCAGGCATCACAATCCTCAAGGCCATGGACGTATATCCGTGAGAAAAGTCATCAACACATCAAAACAGAACATAACCGAAAACAACAAACAACCCATATCGACTCAGCACTCGACATTAGAGGCCTAGAAGCCAAAAAAGCACGGAAATCTTACCTTAATCGGAGAAGTGGAAGAAATGTGCTCGGCCCTCCGTTGTCAACTCCCGCTCGGATTGCCCTCAGACGGACCACACAATCGTCCGAATCACGAGTTCCAGATTCTGCCAAGTCTCGCGAAATGTCCACGGACAGAGTCGCACAATCGGCAGCTCCCGCAACTCCTTTGTTAGATTATTTTCTAATAATCTATAAATATGGTTTATGTTAATTAAAGTATATTAACTTAATATTAAGGTGCTTAATGTGATGATTGTTAAACATAAAAGAAATTAAGTTAATTGAGTTTTAATTCCCTTACCTTGACCTTGTTAAAAGAGATATAAATGAAATGACATTTATGTAATTCCCTATAAAGTAAAAGGGCAATACAGTCAATGAGCATGTAAAGAAAGTCTTCTTGTAAATCTCTTAAAAGATATTTACACGTAATGATTTTGGTAGATGTGTAACGACCCAGATTTTTCGTAATTCGTTGAAAACGCGTGAATTTCAAAGCTTTTGATTAAAAACACTTTTTAAAGAATATCAGAGTGCAAGTTGAACCGTTACGAACCCCTTAAACATTTCGAAAGTAAATCATTACGAAAGCGTTAATTATATTTGTTTGAGAAAAATGTTGCGGAAGCGTTAATAAAATCGTTTGAGAAAGAACTAAGAAATTGAAATACAAATATATACAATTTAATTACACTTTATAAAACTTAATTTAATTAAATTACAACCCGATTATCTCTTACTTCTCGTAGCTTGGCCAACCACAAGCTCGCACGTGCAAATCGCTCATCTTTATTTCTAATCACCTGTACGCTATCTTCACCTGCAAGTACCTACATCAAAAGTAAACTGTAAGCCTAAAAAAGCTTTGTAAGGAAAGAGTTAACAATAAAACAGAATTTAAATAACTAAAACAAACAAGGAATAGAATGCACATCACCTTAACAGAATAATTAAGGGAATAAAGAACCCAAACATGTGCAGCAAGGAGAACAACTAATATGAAAGGAATTACCTACAGAGTAACATCAGAGTAAAGCAGAATATCACAAAGCTAATGACATTTACAGAATATAATTCCATCTACGCTATCAATAAAGGGAAAACTCTACAGCCAAGCAATTATACACTAATCACCATTCAAGAAATCAACTAGGGAATTAACAATAATAATGTATTCAAGGAAAACAGAGTAGCCCACAACAGAAACCAGTAGCAACCAATATAAGAAACTACACAACTATCAAACTCACGCACACATACTTGTGGGTAGGGCTTAGACGACTGACACTACCCGATCCTTACCATTTGACGAACCAAAAACAGGGACAGACAACTCCCTCTCCGACTCCAGCCTCCAACAGCTCACGATTCAGCTCCTTCAGCACACCCGAGAGAAATTCTTCTCAAGAACACCTCCCCTTCTGCCATCATTTAATCTCACTCATCTGCCCGACAGCCTCTTCAATTTAACAACCACTTATTGTCTTCTCTTCAATTCCCTCATTGTAGGTAAGGACAACAAGCTGGAAAGGAAAGGCAAGCAACGTGGAAGATTCGTGCCACTCTGTTCAACCCAAACCGGAAGCTGGACCCAGGCCCCTGGCCGGTCCAGCTTGAACCGCCATTCCCCCCTCCCTTGCCACCTCACGCGAAAATCGCCAGCCGACGTACCTGCCAACGCCAACCTTCAACGCCGGACAGCCAAATGCGAAGGAGAAGGAAGAAATTGACTTATCTCGACTATGCCTCACCTGAAGCCAGAATTCTTTGCCGGCAGAATCGATCCCAGGCCCCAAATTCGCGAGCCCTAGCTGCAAACCTCTGCGACTCGCCGCTTTGCCTCGCTTGGACGTTGCGTGTAACGTCCCGATTTTTATTTACTTTAAAAATTTCGTGAAATTTAAAACTTTTCTTTTTATAAAATCAGAGTAAGACTTTTCTTTTAAAACCTAGTGTTAAATCCTCTAATTAAAATTATTTTCCAATTTATCAAATTGAGAAATAATTGTTTAAAACATTTTAATAGCAGAATAATTATTTTCTTGAAAACATAATAAATTCTTTTATAAAACACTGCGGAATTAAAACAAATCATTAAAGAATATTAATTCATAAGACCTTTTACAAATACTTTCTATTTACTCTTTTAGTCCAATCAGCGACAAGATTCACGTGTGTAAATTCTTTATCAACGACTCCTTAATTTATTCTTCTGTTCTCGAACGTACCTACATCACAAGACTTAACTAATGAGCCTAACGCTCAGTAAGTGATAAAATGAACTGCAATGCAGATGTGATGCATGATCATGCGATGCATTACAGAAAAGAATCGTATCTTTTCTGTTAAGCCAAGAGTCGGATACGTCCTATGGTCATGTAGCTATCTGTCACTCCTACATGGAGATGCATCATATGGCCTTACTATCATAACCGTCACCGCACTCCTTTGTTAAAGATGTTGGGGATTTCAGTATAAGAGAAGAGAATACATTCTATGGTCCACCTGGTTAACCGTCACTCCCATGGGGAGATACATCCTATGGTGTCCCCACCGATGGACAGTCACCAAATCTCTCGAACCCCCACACGCCTATTTACATATATTAAGTATGTCATGCAATATGTTCATGAATACATACAGTCCTATATGATGATATAAATTTCTAATAAACATATCATTAAAAGAACACACAGCATGCAATCCTAACTCTTGCGATGTAGGGTTCGAAGAACAAAGCACAGTAAGTATCAACTTACCTGCGATCCTTAGTGCGTTTAGCTATTCATACGTTTTTCCGTTAATACCTTCAAAATAATTATCATTCATTTATTAATATTTTTATAAATTATAAATCTCGACTTTGATACCGTTATTCTATTTATTATTTAATAATTCAATTACCACACTTAACGATTTCCATCACTTACAACTTAACAACTAACCGAGTATATCCCAATCATGATTTTATCAAGCAGTATAGCATAGGCAAATCCCAAACTTAACCAATTCCAAGAAATATCCAGACAATAATTTCAAAAATAGGTTGTTCATCTGATATATCATCCAATATTTATCATCAATAAAGCCTGATATATTCTTGCCATAATTACCCAGCCAAAAAGAATTACATACACAGTAAAAACCAATTCAAAAGGTTAAATTCAACATCACTTTTCTCCTTCAATTATTGTCTACCATATTTTCTTTACAAAATAATAACAAGTCGAGCAATATAAACCCAAGTCTATATGTAGTAACCAACTATTCTTCAACAGTATGCAAATAGAATATAGTTGTCTAATAGTAAACTGAATTTAAACCAACTAGTGATTCACAGAAACTACTTCATTTCACAAACTGCAGCACTTAATCAGAGGATGAATTCAAACCCATCATTACTGTGTATACAACAGCACAATGCACAAAACCCAAGAGCAGCTCAACAACAGGTTATTCCGTTTACAGATTACCCATTAACTAAAACATCCAATAATTTAGTCGTTGGACAAAGAGAAATCATTAGCTCGGGGCATTTTCGAGCCCTAGCTTGCGGTTCGTTCTGCGGAGAAGACCGCACTGCGCTCGTCGGCGGAGATCGCACGCCATCCACTAGAGCCTGAGCCTTCATCGCCGTTGTCGTCCCTTCTCCCTCTCTCGGCTCTCGCCTCTCTCAATCTCCTCTCTCGTTCTCGGTCCCTCTCATCTCCCTCTCTCTATTTTCCCTTCTCATTTCTGCAGAAACCGACCCAATCTCCCCTTTTTGTTTTCTTTAAAGCCAAACCACACTTTACCTTCCAACCAGACCGAACCAACATCGAACCGAACTGGTTCAGCATCATCCCTTCTCCATTTTTCCTTTTTAATTCATCCATTCTCACTAATTCAATTTAATTTTTCCCATAAATTTTAAATCCCTTTTTTCACTCAATTAAATTTCTCTTTAATAATTTAACTTCCGATTCTTGATAAATTTCGAATATTTCTTGACGATGAATATTAGTCCGATTTAAATCCTTCAATTAGATTTCCTAATTAAATTTTTCATCAAATAAATCCTCAATGATTATACAAACATTTTCTCATCATCGAATAAATATTCAATTATCCATCTAATTTAATTTATTCAATTAGCCTAATATTCAGATTTTCCTCCGATTAATTTCTCTTATCCTTATTAAATTTTTGTTATGGAAAATCGGGATATTACATCTCGCACACCGGACCTGTTGCCTTGCTCGCCGTCACCGTTCGTCGTCACCGTCTCCCTCGGTCCCGATCTCTCTCCCTCGTCTCTACTCTCTTTCTCCCGTCTCTCGCTTCTGCCTGCGAAGAAATGGCCGGAGGCCATTTCTTCTCCCTCTCAACCGGTTCACTAAGTGAACCGGTTTAGGCACTCATAATTCCCCTTTCATGTTTTCCCTTTTTAATTATTCTCTCTAATTAATTTACTCTAACACCATAATTTAATTAATTAAATCATCTATTTTAAATTCTAATTTATTCCACAATCCCTCTTTTTAATTCCTAAACCGGACCAATGGTGTGAACCGATTTATTCCCTCATTTCACTCTTTTTAACCCTTTTATTAAATCTGTAATTTAATCCTAATTAAATTTTCACTTAATATTTAATCTAAATTAATTCTTACTTAATTAATAATTCTCATAATTTAAAATTTTTCAAATAATATTTCAATAATTATCTAACTAAGAAAATGTAGTATTAAAATTTTCACAGGTTTCACCGAGTGACTAAGCAAATCTGCCAGTATTTTATAATTCAGTGATATGTTGGGATTTTTGACAGGATTTGTGGCTTTTTTTTGTCTCGTTCATACATATTGTTTTCGTTTTATATTTGAAATTTTTTGTTTGAGACTGCTAAGTGTTAGCAAAAAAGTTGGTGAGTGATCTTCACTGAAATTTCTATTGGAGTAAATGCAGGCTAAACCCTTGATTTGGATTGATATGCAAATACTTGCGACAAAAAATTCTTTTAGTGTTAATGTTCTTTGCGGCTGTAGTTTCAGGGTTCAAAATGGTCAGGTTTTGGGGAAGGAGGAATGTTGAAGCTAGTGGGGATGATCTCAGGTTGCCTTTAAACGCATCAATGCTCGATAACGCAAGTCCTAAGGAAATCAATAGTGATCTTCTGGAACAAGATATTGCAGTATGTCGACTAAGAATTACAGGAATGACATGTACTACCTGTGCTGAATCTGTTGAATGCGCCCTTCTACTGGTTGAGGGAGTGAAAAAAGCAGCAGTTGGTTTAGCGTTGGAAGAAGCAAGGGTGCATTTTGATTCTAACCTCATCAATGCTGAGCAAGTTGCTCAGGCAGTGGAAGATGCTGGGTTTGGAGCTGAGATAATAAATTCTGGAAATGATGTTAACATAGCTCATCTAAAACTTGAAGGAATTAGTTCTCCAGAAGATATGTTCACTATAAAATCTTTGCTTGAAGTTGCTGTTGGTGTAGATCTTGTTGACATGGACTTGAAAGGACAGACGGTTGCCATCACCTATGACCCAGACCTCACCGGTCCAAGGTCACTCATACAGTGCATAAGGGAATCAGGCCAAGGTCCACACACTTTTGATGCAAACTTGTATGCTCCTCCAAGACGAAGAGAGACAGAGCAACTTCATGAAATTCAGACTTACAGAAACCAATTCCTGCTCAGCTGCCTGTTTTCTGCTCCTGTATTTGTATTTGCCATGGTACTCCCCCTGCTTCCCCCTTACGGAAATTGGTTGGGGTACAAGATTCACAACATGTTTACTGTTGGGATGCTTCTTAGATGGATTCTTTGCACACCTGTTCAGTTTATTGTTGGCCGAAGGTACTGAAATATTGTTGTTGTTGCTTCTTTTGGTTGATTTAAGGAAAGAAAATATTGTGGAATTTCTCAATAATGTCTTTCAGATTTTATGTAGGATCATACTATGCATTGAGGCGAAAATCTGCCAATATGGAAGTTCTAGTGGCATTGGGCACTAACGCTGCTTACTTTTATTCTGTATACATAGTACTGAAATCATTGGCTTCAGCTGGGTTTGAAGGACAAGATTTCTTTGAAACTAGTTCCATGCTAATATCATTCATTCTCTTGGGGAAATACTTGGAGGTAATGGCTAGAGGAAAAACCTCCGATGCTTTAGCTAAGCTTGCGGATCTTGCTCCTGATGTAGCTCATCTGTTGAAGTTAGACGATGATGGGAATGTTATCTCAGAGATGGAGATTGACACTCAGTTGATACAGAGGAATGACATTATAAAGATTGTTCCTGGAGAAAAAGTTCCTGTTGACGGGATTGTTGTGAATGGTCATAGCCATGTTAATGAAAGCATGATCACAGGAGAGGCTAGACCCACTTTTAAAAAAGCTGGTGACAAGGTGTGTTTCATCTTTCTATTATACAATATGATCATAATGAAGATTATATAATGTGAATGAATGTCTAATGAAGATTCGGTTGAACAGGTTATTGGCGGCACTGTCAATCAAAATGGATGCTTGTTGGTTAAAGCCACCCATGTGGGGTCTGATACTGCACTATCTCAAATTGTTCAGCTTGTGGAGGCTGCACAACTTGCTAGAGCACCTGTTCAGAAATTAGCTGACCAGATATCGAAATTTTTTGTTCCTGCTGTGAGTTCAATGAGTAAAACTTACTACATTCTGCTTTAAAGGTTACAACAGTTGTACCTAATTGACAAAAATTGCATTGTTTACCATGTACTAGGTTGTTCTCGCAGCATTTCTAACATGGCTTGCGTGGTTTGTTTCTGGAGAAATGCATATATATCCTAGGCGCTTGATACCAAAGGCCATGGATGGATTTGAGCTTGCATTGCAGTTTGGCATTTCTGTACTAGTGGTTGCCTGTCCATGTGCTCTTGGTCTAGCAACACCAACAGCAGTCATGGTTGCCTCAGGGAAAGGTGCTTCTCAAGGTGTGCTTATCAAAGGTGGAAGCGCTCTGGAAAAAGCACATAAGGTATTTCCTTGTTTGTCTATCACTGTAAGGATGTGAACACGTTTGCATTTTGTCTCTTGTTTCCATTGTGCAGGTGAAAACTATTGTCTTTGATAAGACTGGAACACTAACAGTTGGCCGGCCAGTGGTGGTTAGTGCCGTCCTCTTCTCCAGTTTTTCAATGGAGGAATTCTGTGATATGACTGTAGCTACAGAGGTGAGTAGCTCTGTCTAATAAATGATCCATCACTCAAAAATGTCTAGAACCCAATTGAAATTAATTGAAAAGCTAGTTGAAGATGATCTGTGTTCTAAGTTCTTTAGTTTTTATGTCAAAATAATATTAGGCAAATAGCGAACATCCATTAGCAAAAGCTGTGGTAGAACATGCAAAGATGCTGAGGCAGAGATTTGGGTGCCAAAATGAATGCCTGACAGAGGTCAAGGACTTTGAGGTGCACCCTGGAGCAGGTGTTGGTGGAAAAGTTGGAGACAGATCAGTTTTTGTTGGAAACAAAAGGCTCATGCATGCTTGTAATATTCCAATTGGTCTCGAAGTAGAGCAATATATTTCAGAACACGAGCAGCTTGCTCAAACATGTGTATTAGTTGCCATTGATGGAAAGATTGCTGGTGCTTTTGCTGTCACTGATCCTGTCAAGCCTGAGGCTGGGATTGTTATATCCTTTCTCCGTTCCAAGGGCATCTCAAGCATCATGGTCACTGGTGACAACTGGTCTACAGCATCCGCGATTGCAAAGGAGGTGGGTATTGACAAAGTCTTTGCCGAGACAGACCCAATTGGAAAAGCTGATAGGATTAAAGATTTGCAGGTACTTTCAATTTGACGTAGTCATATTTATACTCTTATAGAAATATTTATTGCTCATGGATGCAAGGTATGAGTTAAAAGTATGTCTTAAATGTTGATAACATGCAATGCAATATTTCTTGGCAAATTAGACTTTCATATGAGAAATTCTTATGAAAAGCATTGATCCTTTTACTATGTTTATTTTGTTGGTAAGAGATCCTTTTACTGAATTACTTCAATCAACTGAAAATGAAGAATGTGTTGAGCTTTAAATGTAATTCGATGCAGATGAACGGAGTCATTGTGGCAATGGTAGGAGATGGAATCAATGACTCACCTGCCTTAGTTGCAGCGGATGTTGGTATGGCAATTGGGGCCGGAACAGATATTGCTATAGAAGCAGCTGACATAGTTCTCATAAAGAGCAATTTGGAAGATGTTGTTACAGCTGTAGATCTTTCAAGGAAGACCATGTCTCGTATTCGGCTCAACTACATTTGGGCCCTCGGCTATAATATTCTTGGTATGCCAATTGCTGCTGGAATCTTATACCCCTTCACTGGGATAAGGTTGCCACCATGGCTAGCTGGTGCTTGCATGGCTTTTTCATCCCTATGTGTAGTTTGTTCTTCTCTATTGTTGCAATCATACAAGAAGCCTCTGCATATTAAACCCACCGGATCCAGTTCAGAGCTTTGATTTCTTTCGAAAATCTACAGTTCTTGGTTTGTGAATGTTGTCCAGTGCTGTGTATTGAAGCATTTGAAATATGGAATAGAGCTTGTAGGCCCGATGGTCTTGGGTTTTGGGGCTTCCTCCATCAGTTATGTTCTGATGATAAATGTACTTTTTGATAAACGTACTTGTTGTTCTTGTAGTTGAAATCCAACTGTAGCTTTTGATCTTCCCTTCTGCTCTCGCATACTTTTGAACCATATAGATACTTGTACATTTATAATGATTGGCACAGGACAAAAGAACCCATAATTCTTGTTCATTTTGATGGAGAATTTGTGCAGCATTTTAGGTGCAGTCATGATGTGTGGAGAAGAGACTGCAGGCATGAAGGAAAGCAAGAGGGAGGGAGAGTGAGTACGATACTTGCCTTTGGTGAATGAGCTTTGAGGGCTTGTGCCACGTCTAAAGACAAAAAGGTGACGAGAATATAATTTGATTTGTCCTTCCTTGCACGCCAGGTTTTGGTTCCATTCTCTTCTTTTTCTCCTCTTATTTGACTGCCTCTTATGACCAAATATTTTAGTTTAGAACCAATATTTCTTACTTTGACAAAGCATTCTTTAGACACTTGCCATAAATCAATAGAATAGGTTCTTGATTCGATGACCCATTACATCTATCAATTTATTTGTCATTGCTACGCAAGCGGACGACTGGTAACGAAATTGCGGCCGACTAGAAAATGCAGCTTCGAAATTAAGTTGCTTCTGGATTGTTAAATGTGATTGATCGGAAAGTAAGTGGCGGTCGACGGGACAACGTGAACGTTGCCTCTGTCGAAAGAACGGTTGACCGGACGCGGATAGTCTGCGACTGCTGGTTTGCGTTTCGCATCTTTTCGAGAGAAATTCCAAACACTTGAAATGACCTTTTCAATCCCGAAACTTATGGAGGCTTTTTCACCACAATTAGGACTATTGTTAAACCCCAAAAGATCAACCCCACAAATCCCAAGCGATAAAAACAACGAATTATCGAAGATAAAAAGGAAGATATAGAAGAATGGTAAAATTATGGGATTTCGCTCGCTTTCTAACCCAAGAGAGTTAGACGGAGATCCCACTATACCGTCATACTCAAGCTTACCACTCTTGAATGATAAGTTAAACAATTAGAGAGTTAGCCTTCAAGAATCCATTGAAGAGTCATCTCTAATATTCAATTCAATAATCAAAATTCATCTATCATAAACAAAACTATAACCTTAGACTAAATAGCTAACATAATGGCAAAATTATAAATAAGTCAAAATTCTAAATTAAATAATTAAAATAAAATTAAAAATTAGAGCGGAGACGTGACACATCAAATATCATAAATATCTTATTGAATGATCATGTCTTAGAAGTTACCATTAAACGATGAATCTTTTTTGTTTTCTATGCCTAAGAGCTAAGAAGAGTGCACTTTGGTTGTGGCCTCAATAATGATTGGTTGGCATGAGTTTTGGAGCTTAGAGAAAGGACTCATCACAAAAGCTAAAAGTTTCATCATTGTGCTTGAAGAAAAATTCAACAGAATTAAAAGCAATTATCTTTGTACTCGCAATAGTATTTCGATAACTATGTAGTTTTACAATATCGTTAGTGTGGCAGTCAGCTCTGTGAAGACCAGGAAAGACCCATGTATGGGTTCGACCCATATGAATAGGTGTGTACAATCCCACATTACTTGAAAAAATAGAAAGTGCATAGTTTATAAGTAGAGTTTTCTTCCATATCTAGTACAAATGCATTTTGGATTAATCCTAAAAAATAACTGTGCGGACTTTAGTTCAAAACAGACAATATTATACTGGGAGCACTAAAAGACATTACAGTTAATATTGAACAACCGTCATAGAATAAGATTTCTTTAGAGATATAGAAAGTAAACTTGGGCAGTGGTGGATAGGCTAGTTTCTCAACAAAACTCATCCAACATCCAACAACTAGATTTGAGGAAGAAGTAGATAGCTTTTGTTGATTCTTCTTCAACCACATTTATCTCCACTCTCCCCAAAACCTAACTTCATAATTGGGTGGGGTCCTTGTCCTTTATCCATTTCCATCCTAACCTCCCCCCCCTTCTCATCTTGTGTGCCCTGTCCACACAGTAATTAACTTCTTGATATTATTTGCCCTTTTTCCTGCCTAATTCACATATTAAAACTAATTTTTCGTCGCTTGATCGGTTGAAGTTAGTGCTTAATCTTGAATGTTTAAACTATTAATCAAATGAATTTGAAAACAGTGGCTAAAGGGTCCTAAATCTGCACCTTTGATTGAGTGAATATATTCTTCTTTACAGCAACTTTGAATAAAAATCAACGTGACTTTAAAGTGAAGTTTGATACGCTAAAACAACCAATAATGTTATGTTTAGTGATATATAAATATATGTACACGTATTATGTGTCAATATAAAAAACAGAGCTTTAGAATTAATTTCTTATATATAATTAAAAAAAGGGGGAAAAGGGTAAGGGAACATATGCTTGCTGGGTTTAAAAGACTGGCTTGTCCGCTAAAGCGGATGAGTAATGGTCCCCATTGTCACGCTAAAATAATACCAATAATAAAATAAAGTTTAGGGAAATTAACAATATAAATCCTAAAGTTTGATATCGCTAAAAATTTCGTAAATAAACTATGCAAAAAGAATGATGGAAACCTCACAATCACGTTAATGTCAAAAACCGTCTAACAGAGACATCTGAAGATCAACCACAGACGTCCTCATTGTTGTAGACGTCCTTCAACATCGTCCTTAAAAATAATTAATATATATAATTATTAAATAAAGGAAGAGTGGAAATGGGATTAAGGATTAAATGTTGCGTAGATTCTATTAATTGTGGTTTAAGGAAGAAGAAGGATTAAATGGAAAATTACGGAAAGTAAAGGGGCGTTGAAGACAAAAAGCGGGGATTGGATTCCACGTAACGTTATGGTGGCTAGCGTGGTAGTGAATTATTTCTCTTCCAACGGAGTTCGCGTGCTCTCTTCCGCCTCTGTACAAAAGCCAGTAGACACTCGTAGTTCTTAGAGAGAGAAAGTGAGACGACTCCTCTGTCTGTTAAGCAAACCTCGCACTCTCTCTCTTTTTTTCTTTCTTTCTCTATCTTCCCCTCCGTGTATTCAATTGCACTCGAAGGAGGAAGACGACGTTAACGCGAGGCGGAAGCAAAAGGAGAAGCTATTCTTCCGAAGAAATTAACAACGTCGGTTTCGTTTCGTTTTTCATGCAAAACGCAATGTGTTGCTGCATTGATCTCTTTATCTTTCTCTACTTCTCCATTCGAAGCGTTTTATTTCTAAAATCTCGGAATTCGTGTATTTTTTCGTTTCATTTGCATTATCGACAGTGATCAGAGTTATGATATCGGGTCTATACAGGAGTTGTTGTTTCTTTACTGAGATTGAGATATAGGAAATATAGGAAAGAAAAAAAATGAGAATCTGGAGCTCCGTTGCTGATGATGTTTTGATTTCTTTGAGATATGGGGAGGGAGAAAGGGAGTAAGATTAAATGGCTACAACTCTGTTTCTGTTTCAGTCAAATTAATTACTCTTTAAACATATGTGGTCCATTGAGCTATTGAAACTTTGATGACGTTAGATTTTTTCTAAAATTGAAGATTTTGGTTGTTTTTTAATATTCTTTTTGTTTTCATGACAAGTTTGTTCTCAAGTTCTTTCTAAATGAACTCATGAGTAATCATTAAAATTGACTTTAAGGTTTCAATCTTACATTCGACTACATAATCAGAAAAGCTACTATTTTTTATATGAGGATATCAAATGTTTCTATTCGTACTGAAAAAAAGGAAAATAATGAAAATGCTACCCCAAAAAATGCTTTCCTCTCAATGTCGACAATTCTGTTTTTCTGAAGCTTCGAAGAATTTTGAAAATTGTTTTCATGTGATCTTGTGGAAGGTTTAATTTTTTGAATTTAGTATTTATCACGGTGTTATTGAAATCTCTTCATTCATGTGAGAATCTATTTAGATCTTATGTCTAGTTTCAATATTTTCGGGGAATATTGCTTTGCAATTTTTTTGAAAAATATTCTCTGTTTTTCATTTGCAGGAATCAGTCGACAATGCTTAATAGTCTCCCTTATTGAGAGCTTGAAGTTTTCTTGTATGGGCTTGCTTCGTTTACTTTTAGTTGGATGATCAGGTTCTTGCCACAACTTTTTTTTTTGTCTGTATGATTTATTGCCTTTAAGATAACGTGTTATTGATGGTAATTTCTTCTTTTTATGAGAAATTATTGACATTATTTCTTGTTTTCGAAGGTTTTAATATCGTTTGAAGATGAGCTGGAACCCTCATATGGAAGCTCATTACATCAGCACCAGCTCCCCTTACAATACAGCTGGAAGCTTTATGGAATATTTTGAAGGTCTTACGTATGAGCACGTCAATTTCATTTTTTCAGGGATCACTCATGCTCAGGTTCAAATGATCTACTTGCTTATGTGACTACCTTTTTATATCAATACTACAAATAAGCATCCTTAAATGAAGTGATTTTACTTGAATTATTCCTACTAGGATAACTTGGACCAATTACAGCTTTTTGTAGAGGAATGACTACAATTTGGTGGAAGCGTTCACTCCTTCCTTCTGAAGTCCGTTATTACTGATACTGATAAGAAAAAGATCTGTTATGACCATGAACTTGTCATAAATCATTCTTATTCTGCTGCCCAACATTCATAAAAATTACATTCCTTTTTCATTTCCACAAATTATTTTGATATTGTTGCATATTCGTATGCTGTCATGTATGTCCTTGATTGAATAATCAATCCTTCAAAATAACCACAGTTTGTATCATGGAGCTGTTTCTGATCATTGCATTTTTGTATATATGTCATTAGTACTTTCGCTAGAACTATAAGACTTATTTTTTTTTATCATTCAGCATTTTTACTCATTCACGCAGGAGGTTGTTTATCCATCAAGCACTGCGGGTTATTATAAGTTTGGTTTTTCTGATTCTGGAAGCAATTCATACTACGATCATGCACAAGATTATGAGGTGCATGATTATGATTCCGGAGTTGCTGTTCGCAGGGGACAAGAAAATCCATCTATGCTCAACAATGGACAGAGTTCTGTAAATTCAGAGTGTGTGGAGAATGTTAACTCTACTACACATGACACAAATGTAGAATGTGAGTGCTGAGTTTATTTTTGTGTTGTATTGATTAATCTTTTCTCTTTGACGCACTTGATTGGCATTCAAGTGTTAAACAGGCAATTTATGAGAAGACAACTGTAACTTATAATTACATATTGATGTATACTTTAACTAGAAGCAAAAGTAATTTTTTTTTGTTCTTATTGGAAAAAAAAGTAAAATTAACATTTGGTTTTTCTATTTTGCTTTTTCTAATTAGATTCCACACTATGCTAAGAGTTCTTGGCACGAAACTACCTTTTTTGACATGGACATATTTGGAAATCTTGTAGACGTTGTTGCTTCCAATAAAATTGGCTTAAATATTTGTGAACTTTCCTACTTGTCTTTTTTTTTTTACTCAAAATACTTCGGTGCAATAAATTTTGACCCATAATTACATCTTTGAGAATGCTTTAAGTTTTTTTTAGCTAGCTTTTGTCTCGTTTATATTGAAAGGATAGGCTGCTATGTAATTCTTCTTAATTATTTATTTTCTTAATTTTTATTAGGATTTTAAACTTCTATTAACATCTCCAATCTTCCTTATTTAGGTCCTTGGAGACATCACAATCCTCATGACTATCAGGTTTGTAGGTTCTTGAAATCAAAGCTAATGGCCTTGTTTTCTCACTCTAAATTAGTGTTGCATGCAAGTGAAAGAAGATGAGCGTGGTAAGTAAAGCAATTTGACCGTGTCCTAATTTCTATGCAGGTAGTTTTGCATGACAATCTTGATCCTGATAACATGACTTACGAGGTAAAAGTTGTACTTTTAGGTTTATGTTCATTGAAGATTAATAGAAAAATTTATCTTTCTATAATTAGTAAATAAAGAAAAATACAAAAAAGAGCTGGTTTGTTAAAAAATCTCCATAATTATTTGTACAAGAAACTTATAAAGTAGATGGATGACCGTCAACTTGTAGAAAAATCTTGTGTTTAGAACTGTGACCACTGGCTTAAAAAATACAATATAGAATAACACAATCTTTTGTCACAAATATTTTTGCATTTCATTATTTGAGCCAAGTCTTCCCATCTACGATTTTCTGGTTGTGTAGCAATTTTAAAAAATGATAATTGATCGAGCTATCTCTTGCTGTAGCTTCTGTTGATATAGGAAATTAACCTTCATGTGAAGGAGGTCTGTTATGAGTCTGAGTTTAAACATTGAGGGAAATGTTTGCTCATTTATTAAAAATATTTTTATGAATATTATTTTTAGATTTGAACCTTATGATTTGAGAGTTTCTATAATCTTCTTCATAGTTCTATATTTTACTTCTTATGTCTCGCCTGCAAATGCCCTCACTAATATATTTGAGATATATGTTAAACAAGAAATCTGAGCATAAGTTATCTTTTCTTGGCATTCATATTTTTGCAGTAGAGTTGACAAAAGTTGACTCTCCATTCAAGAGTTGTCTCCATCCTAATGGGCATAAATACAACTGCAGGTTTAGATACTGGCTAGAAAGAAAAATTATGAAGTTTAGAATTACTACCACCAAAGCTGGACTAACCTGTGAAAATAGACGAACAAGATTTTATATTTTTACAAGAACAAATGGTCCGACTACTTTCAAGACTTTAGGAATATGTTTTGGAATTTTGAGATTAATGTGGAATGATAATGATGTTAATCATTTTAAATGCAGGAATTACTAGATTTGGGTGAGACTGTTGGAACCCAAAGTCGCGGCTTATCGAAAGAAATGATCGCATTGCTTCCAATGTCGAAGTACAAGTGCGGTTTCTTTTTTTGGAAGAAGTCTCGAAGTGAAAGGTAACCAATTTTTTAGTGATTTATATCTCCTTTTAGCATTAGTTTGAGTATGCTTTTTTTATCATTTTCAAAATATTGTTTGCTGTAGTCATGTTGCCCATATCACTATCTCTTGCCACATTTTTTGTCAATCTCTAACTGAATAATTTCTTCACCCCACATGGTACTTCATGTAGTTTGTTGTTACACCAACACTCATTCCTCCAAGTCCCAAACATGAATCTATTAGAGTACATCAACTTATTTCATTTGTCAATAATCTGAGCTTTGCAATAGGAGGAGTTTACTTTGAACTAATCTTCAAAGATGATGTTAAGGAATCGTGGGAGTCGATGTTTTTTTCTTTATAATTCATCTTTTTTCTTCATCCTTCGTCGAGAATATTGTATTTATATCGTCTTTTTGTCCAAGTCTAACTCTAGCTTGAACTTGTAGATGTGTGATTTGCCAAATGGAATATCGGCGAGGTGATCGACGGATAACTCTTCCGTGCAAGCATCTCTACCATGTCGGCTGTGGGACCAAATGGCTAAGCATCAATAAGGTCAGTCCGTCTCGAGAATGGTTAAGAAAGCCATATTCCATTTTTTTCGAGTACACAAAGCTTAAATGGTTTATTTTTTTGGTGGTACCATTGCTGTCTTTGCAGGCTTGCCCAATATGTTACACTGAGGTGTTTGGTGATGCTTCAAAACATTAACAACTATTATTATCATCAAACCTCATTTTCTTCCTTGCGAGCTTGGTTGTTTTATACGCAATTTCCGTATTTTTCTCTTCTTTTTCTTCCACTTATTGCAATAGACTACACAACAAATACACGTCTCTTTGACTATATAATGTGAATTTTTTGAGATTGGCTTTTTAACTCATTTTGTCTCGTCATTCTGTGTTTTCATATGATATAAAGTCTACCATATGATATAATTTTTAATTCTTATACTATATTGGCAAATCTTTATTCATACCGACCAAATGTGTCACAAAAATTCTATCCAACTCGTCTTTTATTCCATCCTTTTCATTTTTTAGGAAAAATATAGGGATCGGTTGACGTCGAAAATAATGAGGTTTAGTGGTCAACTCTTTGATCGATCGACTCTAAATTTTTACCATTTTATTGGGTTAAATTGAAAATAAATCGAGGGTAAATGTCAAAATTTTGTTACCCAACTTCAAATTGTGGGATTGCACGACATTACTGGCATGAAATAAGCTAAGATAGGATGAATAATTTGAAGATTAATATGTTAGTCAATTAAAATCAAATTGCATCTAAGTGTCCATAATTTACCCAAAGCTTATGCGTAACAATTGAGTTCAAATGTTAATGACCTAAATTTTGTAGTTCAACTAGGAGGCCTTCCGTTGGCCGTGAGTAGTAACAGCCATACATTTGGAATTCAATGTATTATCTCTCTGCAAAACTATACATTATACAGGCAAAATGTGAACCCAAATTGTAAATTGTGGTAGACCATCACAAAGCAGCATCTTCAGCTGTAGTTAACATTTCTTCTTTCTCCAACTAATTTCCGTGTTAATTTTGAGTCTCTCGTTCTCTGTATTTACCGGTTGTTCGTTAATATAACGCATATTTATGTGATATTGCTATCGAATAAGTTAACCAATTATTAAACAAAGCTATTTCCGGATAAGATAGACAAATTAATTTAAGCAAGCTGCTCGCATCCATGTTGACTTCCCATCATATTCCAATTTATTCAAATTTGGTTTCTTATTTTCGTTTGTTTAAATACTAATCCTATGATTTTAGCTCTAAACATGTTTAAAAACGTGATTTAAGTAATCTTTCCAACAAAAAAAGGACCCGTTCCAACTTAGAGTCAGAGATAGTTGGTCACCACGTACAAAGTAAAATAAGAGCTATAATATTATAACTAATTGATTCCTAAATGAAAAGTAGTCTAAATGCCTGCAATGGTCTGTTGACAGCCTTGGCTTATTATGATTATTATTATTATTGGTCTTGCAAGCAATTATTGAAGTGAACCCTATATAAAGGGGTATAACTCATTGAACCATGCAAGTTTGAAAATCAATAGCCTCTGGCTATACAAAGTGCATTGCTAGAAAATGGAGAGGATGAGACCGCCGGGGCAGTTGCGCAAACTGCTATTTGTGGTGGTGATATGCCTTATAGTCACTGTTGTTGTGGCTTATGAATCTGACAATGATGACTCGAGCTCTGATTACCGTTTCAAGAAGTGGCCTCAGCCTCGTTATCACAAGTCTCCCCCACCACATTACCCTTATTATTACAAATCGCCTCCCCCGAATTTCCCCTCGTCACCTCCACCTCTATACAGTTACAAATCTCCGCCACCACCATCTCCATCGCCTCCACCACCGTACATTTACAAGTCACCTCCCCCACCATCACCATCACCTCCACCTCCATATATGTACAACTCTCCACCCCCACCATCTCGATCTCCTCCACCGCCATATGTTTACAACTCTCCTCCACCTCCATCTCCATCTCCTCCTCCACCTTATGTTTATAAATCACC
>CM039481.1:2789520-2846498 GCA_022433065.1 Begonia loranthoides
GGAGGTGGTGGTGGGGATGGAGGAGGAGGTGGTGGTGATGGAGGCGGAGGTGGTGGTGGGGATGGAGGAGGTGGTGGCGGTGATGGAGGCGGAGGTGGTGGTGGAGATGGAGGAGGTGGTGGTGGTGGTCTTGGCACTATAGGAGGTGGACCTCGTGGAGGTGGACCTCGTGGAGGTGGACTTCGTAGAGGTGGACGTGGTTGAGCAACGGCAACGCCAACAAAAAGGAAGAAGAAGAGGAAGGCATTGAGTAAACACGTCCAAAGTGAAGGTGGCGCCATACTCGATTGGCAACTGTGGAGTGCAGATGACACTCCACTCTTCTTACCCCTTCCTTCCCCACTCCTCTTCCCTTTTATACTAATCCAAACATTCCCTCATTACTACCTACAAATTCAACTCTCTGATTTTGGTTTCATTACTAAGTCTATATTCCTCCCTACTCTACCTTAACCAACTCTCTCTCTCTCACTCTATATTCCTCTTCTTTCTTCATAAATACGTATTTTTATTCCTCCTCAACTCGCTTTTATTTGTCTTCTAATATTCAAAAATTATGAAAATATTCGTTTATTATTATAAATAATACAGCTGGAAGAATAGGTGATTCGGGACATAGAGTGTTAGGTTTTCTGGCCCATTCGTATTTACTGTTCACTAAGTCTCATCCCCCCCCTCGCCAAATCCTTCCAACTTTAAAAACATCAAATTACATTTAGCTTTGTACTTCTTAAAACTTTGGCCCCCAACCCTGCCCTTTTTGTCAACTTTGAATTCAATTATTATTATTATTATTATTTTCCTTCACTTGTTTTTTTGAAGGAATTCAAGTAAATTCGTGCAAAGATTAGTGTCAATCACATAAACATCGATTGATCGAATATAAGATATCGTGGGTGCAAATTCATCGAAGAAATATTTATTTATTTTTCAACATGCTCAATTTTAAGATAAATATATTTATAGTGATGATTTTTTACATACATTTTCTAAAACAACAATCATTTTAATCTCATTGTCTTTCTCAACTACAACGCTCCTCTGTCCTACGACGTTAAAATTCTATTTTCATATTTTTGAGCTATGGATGCAATTCGCAGAGAAGCAAGTTAGGGTACGTAGATCTACTAAGTTGATAAGTACTCCGCGTTAAATCGTTCTATAGGTAATGAAAATTAAAAGAATATAAAAAATATGACAGCCCGCCCTATAAAGTTTAGGAATGACCCAAATGTGGTCTCGACCTATATCAATGAGGGTGCACAATCCCACATCACCCAAGAGAGTAGAAAATGCATGGTTTATAAGTAGGGATTCCCCTCCCTACCTAGTACAACACGTCTTGGGCTAACTCCCAATAACAAAACCGTGCGGAATTCAACCCAAAACAAACAATATTATACTGAGACATTACAAAATGTTACTTATGAAATGTGAACCAAAACCTTTTATTAAGCTTTAATGCGTGATTACTATTTTGTTCATCACAAAATGAATGATAACACATTTGTATCTACACATGTATCAGTCTCATCGACCTAATTCATATTATCCTATATACTCATAAACCCAAAACTTTAATCCTCATTAAATTACTTTTAGTGGGCCTTGTATATAACGATAATCATAGTGTATAGTCCATAACATACGTATATAAGTCCACCAAAATTGTTAAAGATCGAACATTTGGCTCTAACTGGGTTCTATTTAGGCTCGGTTCATAGGATCAGTTGTCATTTGAGCCACAACGAGACCGGTAGAAAGGAAGGAAGAACACGGCCAAGGCATTGCCAAGGCATATCCAAAGTGAAGGTGGCGCCATTGTCGGAGCGACACCTTTTTCCTCGTGTACTTCCTTGTATACACTATATGGTTCTCTATTATCCTAAATTTATAAATACTTTATATTATACAACTTTCGTATTCACTTCAAGGAGACTGTCACAAATGGGCTCCTTAGTGTTAGATAATTGAACAAGTTGAATAAAAAGGACAAAATTAGTGAAGATAAGTAGTTGAATTTGTTGATCATTTTGTCCATAATATCTAGAAACAATGAGATTATTTGTAATAATCAATTCTTATTGTTCCATATTATAAGAGACTGCATAAAAGTCAAGTTATACCAGGCTGAAAAGCTCATTTCTGGAGAAGCCGCTCCATCCTGGGATCTTGGGCTGCGGATGATGCGATCGGAGTAGAACGAGCCGACTCAGACGATTGGATGAGGATTTGCATGAGAATGGTGATGAGGACCAGAAAAAGTCCTGTAAAAGCAATGCCTTCCCATGATGATAGGAGACCAGAATATTGGAAGAACTTGACAATGCCATAGATAAGGAAGCAAGACCAGACAATCACAACCTGCCCAAATGGATAATAAGAGATGATCCGGGGTGAGAATTGGACAGCATTTTCATCATCATTTTAGGTTTAAAGATATGTTCTTACGAAGAACGACTTCTTCGGACGTCCGATTTCTTGAAGTTTTTGGTCGCTGAATGTATCTCTAGTTAGATATTTCTCCAACAAGGCATCCTGTTGGGACAAAGTAAAACATTTATCAGTTGAACCCATCGATAATCCGTTCAACTGATAAAGACTGGTAGAGTTCTCGCTCGGCGAGTGACTTAAAAACGAGACATTTTATCATCTTCTCAAGATACTGAGTAGTTTTAAATCAAATTCAGTACCTTGGTAACAAATACATCTTTGCACCACTGCGAAATGCCGTCCGGTGTTTCGGGCAATTCCTGAATCGGGTGTCGCTTGATTTGCACTTTCACCTGAAAAAATAGACAAGCATTACAAATTCTGCGATGAAATTTCCATATTCTGAAAAAATATGAACTTTCCATTTATCAGATGTTACAGAAAATTCATTTTTTTAAGCAATTATTGGAACTACATCTGGGATATTGTCGGCCTACCACAAAAGATTGGCCTCTAAGTATCCTCAACATAGTAGGTGGACGCTGATCTTTCGAAACGGCGACAGTACAATCATAAATAGCTGGGACAAACGAGCGCATATGGGTGACAGCCGAAACAAAACCCTGAGAATAGTCGAATGACAGTGAAAATACACTTCAAACGGTTTTCGAAGAAGATAGTTTGTTGGAATAAAACTTACCTTAGTACGAGGTAACAAAACGTTCCGAGGAATAGGCAATCCTCTTGATGCTGCATATTCTTGAGCAGCTAAAAGCTTTGCATTCGTAAAACGAGTTCCCTCGACGAAAAGTGCTAACCAAAAAGGCATAGGGAAGTCCTCTAAATGTTGAAAACCTGACTGCCCATCTCAGTAACATGATAAATTGGAAAGAAAGAAGAAGAAAACAAAGCAATCAAAGCTGCATTTGTGCATAGCCAGAGACTGAGAAGAAGCTTGTAGCACACCTTCAATGTCTTCTCATCCTTGGCCCAGCTTCTTTCCAGAAAGACATAATCAGAAAACCACATCGACCAGCCAATTATCTGCAAAAAAGAAATCATTTCCCAGCATTGAATAACAGATGATGAACACATATACTAATTAACATTAACATTACTGTTGCATATGTTTGGGCAAAGTGTAATTTTGGTTCTAACTTTTGGGGTCATTCACAGATTTAACTTTAAACTATTTTTCTTGACAAATGGAACTTCCACCTTTTATATTTCAACAATTGGATATTGTCGTTTATTTATCTGTTAAATCTAGCACGTGCATACCACATTTTTTATTTAATCATGTGTTTTGATATGATTTCTAACCCTTTCACCGATCTCTAATTTGATTTCGAACTTTATCGAGAGATCGAAATCCCAGAGAGGAAATATACTGAGTTCGAAATCGGGTTTGAAATCATTGGAGGAATTAAAAATTGGGTTAAAACACTTGATTGAATAGAAAATGTGATTTACACATGCTGGATTTAACGAATAAATTGACGATAAAGTTAAAATTGCTGACAGCTAAAAGGTAGAGATTTCGTTTGTCATGACCTCAAGGTTCAAATTACACTTTATCTAAAATAATTCATCTTAGTTAATGAAATCAAACCGGAAGAAACTTCGCTTCGTTCTTTATGATGGCCAATGCGCTACCAAGACATCCAGCTCGCTACGATTCGAAGATAGTCAGATCACACATGTGAACCAAAGACAAATCAATGGTCAGAGAAATTGAGGCACAAACAAAAAAAGCACCTGAGCCAAGACCCATCCGACAAGCCAATCGATATCGCTTCTGTGGTTGCATATTAGAAGCGCATGTTCTTGACCTGAAAATGATTCAAATACGATAACTTTCATACACGCATTGTACGTTTTTACAAGTAACATAGAGCCAAAAAAGTAAAAATGAAACAAATTAAATCAATCAGCTTACCCATGAATTGGAAAGTTTCATCATCTGAGTACACCTCAACCTGTCCCAAGATGAGAAAAACTAACATCAACTACTAGAAAGAAACTCAAAGCCAGATCGATTTCTTCGAGTAAATAAGAGACCTTGACACCGCCCCACCAATCAATCAGCCAAATGAGCTCCAACCACAGCAGCTCTGCAACTACTTTATTGATCCTTCTATATAAACTCTTTGACACTGGACGCACAAGGATGAAGAACACTGCCTAAAATACAAAAAGATAAATAAAACAAAAGTTAAACAGAACAGGACTAGATGTTTCCACAGAATTACTTCAGCAAAACTTTCAGCTTGGCAGCCTAATTTTATGCCATGTTTCCGATGTCGTTCATCGTTCGTTATTTCCATTTTCAGATATCGAGTCATATTTCCTAAAGTTGCATCAAATACAAGTTAACTGTTGATTTTATATGCAACAGACAATCTGCCCCATGAAATAATATTTTGATGAGATTCCTATGCAAGGAAAATCAAATCAAAAGCATAATAAACAAAACAAAAAAAGAAATCTTTTCTGAAACAGAAACACCATCAAATGGGTGTTAGACTGACCTGAATGAGATTGACAATAAAGCCAGAGAGAATGAAAAGTGTGCCGACGGGAAGAATGACAAATGCAGCTGGAATCGCCATAACTTGTGATCTCCTGGTGCACGTAGAGGGGAGAAAGATCAGCAAAACTAGAGAGAGAGGCAGAGAAAGAGAGAGAGAGAGAGAGAGAGAGAGAGAGAGAGAGAGAGAGAACGGGTTTTACCAGTTTTTGAGGTGTCAAGAAATGGATCGAGGGAGCGAGTGTAGCTGAGTCTGTAGAACAACGCATTGACCATTGTCTATCTTTGCATGAAGCACTCTGTTGTTAAAAATGGCAGAAATCTATTCCTCATTTTACGCTTTGGCTCTCAAATCTTTCTCTCTCTCCCTAACAATAACAGGAAATCTCTCCTTGACATTTTCCCATTTATAGTTTTTTGTTATTTTTTATTTAATATTATTATGATACTTGTCATTGGATTTTGGAGTATGATAATTAATAAATTCATGGTTATTTTAATAGTTAATAGTTATAATCAAATGAATAAGTTCACCTACCTTGGATCTAAAGTTTCTTCCAAGCAGCAAATACACCATTATGCAAGACAAAACCAAGTTAATCGTAACCCAGATGGCCAGATCTTCATCTGCTCGTCTAACTAACAATACAGAATGAAAGAGAGACATGAAAGAAGTGAACACGACAAACTAAATCCTTCTTCAAATGATGAAACCCGACAATAATTTATAAGATTTACTCCTGTAAATCCGCATTGAAGTTCCATTTAGACCATGTAAAGACATAAATAACTAGTCTTGGCAGGTTTTGAATACCATGGCTATAAATTAGCAGCAATCTCAAGCATATTACCGTATCAACTCAGCTAATTTGGTAAAAAAAATAAGCAAGAAAACGACTAAAAAGCATCGACTTTATCCAACCTAATCGAAACAAACCCATCAGAGATAATCACTACGGGTCGCTAGGACTAAAACTCACAAGTAATTTCAGAGTCGTCGTTGAGCTCATCGTCAAGAGATAATGTCGTAAGCATTATGCAAATCGTCCTCGGGCCCACGACGTAGCTCCAAAACTTAAAAAACACTGAAAGTAGCGGTGACTTTGTAGAATCAAAAGTCAGACAAAGCTCATGGCCTGTTACATAATGTTTGGCTGGCGAGTGGCAAGAAAGCAGTAGAGAATTTGAGAAAGGCGGAATGCAAAATTTTGGGTATAGAGATTACTGAATGTAGCAGAAGATTCATAGCTTTCTCGGAATCGATTCCTCTTAATTTACTGGAAATTGACATCCAGTAAAATTCTACTGAGCAATTCCAAGTAACTTCCTTAAAATCAGTTTCCAGTGAAAGAAAATTGACAGACGAAAATATTTCTTCACCAACACTGACTCGCTGAGTAAATGGGGTAAAGAAAGAAAATAAGAGGAACCAGTGAGGGTACTTTAGACGTTTCAATGGTAAGTTGGGTTAGTTTTCTTCCTTTTGAAAATAATACAGGCATTGCTAGTTTATCAAAAACCCGTCGGAACCCCTAGTACGGAGGGAGGGAGGGAGAGACAGAGAGTCTGAGACGAGCAAATCTATGGCTTCTATGACGATACCGTACGGTCAACCAGGGTACCATCAACCAACTACGGTGGAGGAAGTGAGAACGCTCTGGATTGGGGATTTACAGTACTGGGTCGACGAGTCCTATCTCAATTCTTGTTTCTCTCATACTGGCGAGGTCTTTTTTTTATTGTTTTTCTTCATAATTTGCGTTTTCTTCGTTTCCAGTCTGAATATTATCTAATCTAAGAAATTCATGTTCTTCAAGCTATGATTTTTTTTTCGTTCCTTCTGAAGTTCTTGGCCCTAGTCAAGGAAAATTATTGAGTAGATGAAATTGAACGTATGATTCTTATTACCCTTAACTGTGTCTTACGGTGAATGGACTGGTGAAATGTATTCCTTTTATTTTGAACACAACATCTTTTTCTGAGCTATTATTTTGGGACTGATTAAACTAGGGCAATCTTTCTATAAAGTCGAAGTTTTGTTTTTGAGATAATGAAAGAGCTGAAAACATAGTTCTGTGCAAGTTAATGGTTATTGCTAAACTTCTGATATGCAAAGTGTATTAGCTAATAACTTCATTGATGTCATGACTATTTTATTATCATGCCCAAATTTCTTAGTTGTATATGTCCTTTAATTTTCTCTAAAGTAAGAGCTCAAATCACTATAAAATGTTAATTAGAGTTTGAAAGCTACAATTGGATATGGTTATTTGGAGAAGTAGTAATTGTTTTAAGTGAGCTCGCATCTATTTCGATATGTCTAGATTAGAATGACATGTTTTGGATTTCCATTGAACTCCTTCATTTCTTGCAGGTACTTTCGATAAAGATAATTCGCAACAAGCTCACTGGACAGCCCGAGGGTTATGGGTTTGTTGAGTTTGTTTCACATGCTGCGGCTGACAGGATTCTGCAGGCTTATAATGGGACGCAAATGCCTGGAACAGAACAAACATTCAGGTTAAATTGGGCTTCTTTTGGTATTGGGGAAAGACGGCCTGATGCAGGGCCTGAGCATTCTATTTTTGTTGGGGATTTGGCTCCAGATGTTACAGATTATCTCTTGCAAGAAACCTTTCGATCTCAATATCCATCTGTAAGAGGTGCCAAGGTTGTGACTGATCCAACTACTGGGCGCTCAAAGGGTTACGGTTTTGTTAAATTTTCTGATGAAATGGAAAGGAATCGTGCTATGACTGAAATGAATGGCGTCTATTGCTCAACTAGACCAATGCGTATTAGTGCGGCAACGCCTAAAAAGGCTATAGGTTTTCAACAGCCGTATACTGCTGCAAAGAGTAAGGACTTTTTCATTAGTTAAATATATTTAAAATTTGGTGAAATTTTTTTAAATAATTACTTTTGCTTGGCTACTTATTATTCATAGGGATTTATCTTAATTTATAACTGTCTAATAAAAAGGTTTACTTACGTAAGGATGTTTTGCCAGCTGTATATCCGATTCCTGCATACAGTACACCAGCGCCTGTGCCTTCAGCTGATTATGATACAACTAACACCACAGTAAGTTGGCATCCTTCTGCATTTTTTCCAAATGATAAAATGCTTCTCATCTTGACCTCTTGTAATCTTTGTGTGACTAGATATTTGTTGGAAACTTGGACCCTAATATCATGGAAGAGGAGCTGAAGCAAACGTTTTTGCAGTTTGGAGAGATCGCATACGTGAAAATTCCTGTAAGCAGAGGATGTGGTTTTGTTCAATTTGGAGCTAGGTATGTTTTATGAATGATTTTGTCAATGATCTACGTTCTTCTAGTTTTGTAGTTTCTTTTTACTAAGCTACTCATGGCTCCTTCCATTTTGTTTCATCAAAAGCTTTGGGCATTTGGTGGTGGATTTTATTAAAAAACACAGATGAGTATGTTTTCTTGTTGTTTTGTAGTTTTTTTTTACTATCATTTTTCATTTAGTTGCTGTGGCTCTTTCGTTTCGTTTTATTACAAGGTTTTCGCCTTTGGATGTGCAGCTTTTCAGAAACAGAGATTAGTCTGTTAGTCCTTGTATAAATGTATATTGTCCATTATTTTTAACAATCGCAAGGAGGAGGAAAAAGTTAAGAGTGAAGAAAAATCTCTATTTCTCATCAATGTCTTTGGTTTTTTTGTTCTTTGTTTGAACTTGTATTAATTTCTTTTATGGTTTTCTTTATGCAGGGCATCCGCCGAAGAAGCAATCCAAAATATGCAGGGAAAAATAATCGGCCAACAAGTAGTTCGCATTTCTTGGGGTCGGAGCCCTACAGCCAAACAGGTTACTGCCTTTACATCTTGATCTCATCCCTGTCTAGCACGTTTGAATGTTCGATCATGTTCTTTATTTGGCAACGAACATAAATCACAAGGCTTCTAAGTATTTTGTCGGACATGGAATTTTATAATTTGGACTCCTCTTTTCATATGTTATCAGTGTGGAAGTTGAATGTCTTGAAAGATCTTAAGAGTCGTAAAACTGACGATGAGAATCTGCATAAGCTGCAGCCAAAATTTTACTACCCAGGTGTCATTTACTGCATGGGATTGTCAGATCATTGTGTCTACCTATTGGATATTAGAATTTTAATTTTCATTCTCAGTAAATTAGTTTTGATTTTGTTTAGGATGGTAGCTGGGGTGGTCAACAAGTTGACCCAAACCAGTGGAGTGCTTATTATGGTTATGGACAAGGTTATGATGCATATGCTTATGGAGTTGCTCATGACCCATCATTGTATGCATATGGTGCATATGCCGGTTATACACAATACCCTCAACAGGTAGGTTCACTTATCATGAATTGTTACTTCGAATCTATAAGAATGGTGTTAAAATTGATTAATGAAGAACGAAAATGGGACTCTAACATTTAGAGTGAAAAATTCTTTTTGGGAAAAAACTGCCAGGAGAAGTGAAAATGCTCTATGAAAACTAAATTACAACTGCTAGTTTTGCGACTTAAGTTTAAATGTATTTCAAAACTAATGCAAATTCCGAAAAGAGATTCCATAAAGTGGGCTCATTGACCCAAAAAGAATTTGGGGTCACCAAACTCTAACAAATGATAATTTAAAATTGTTGATGCATGATTAACATTCTTATTTTTTCATGCATTTTTTTAAAATTTAAAATTAAGAACTGCATTACTACACCACCAGTTATATTGATCCCTTTGTAATCGGTAACTTATAATGTGAATGTACATGTCCAACATAAAATCACCCCTTCTTTATTTTCTTTTTTCAGGTTGAAGGTGTCCAAGACATGTCAGTTTTGGCAGGAGTCGTCCCACCATTAGAGCAAAGGGAGGAGTTATATGATCCCTTGGCTACACCAGATGTTGACAGGCCAGTTTTCTATCCATCTTTGTCTTTGGTTGAGAAAGGACAGATATCAAACCATTTATATTGATATTTTCAGATTGCATATACCTGTCTATTTACATCAGTTCACTCATTTTCCAGGTTAAATGCTGCTTATCTCTCCACTCATGCTAGCGCCATTTTGGGCCGCCCCTTATGGCTCGCAACTTCCTCATTATCACAGTAAAGTTTAAACTTTTATTGGCCTAGTTCCCTCTGGGTCGCTGTTGATGAGGTCGGAAGACATGAAATGGGTTTGTTCCTCAGTCATGTCAGGTATAATAGTAATACTGATAGCATGAAAAAGAGAATTGTAGGATTGAATTTGCGGGAAACTTTGTTGAACTTGAACCTTTTCTTTTGCTTTCCTCCCCAACACTTATTTAGGAATAGAAGTAAGCAAGTTGCAGATTGAGAATAATTTCAGTTGTATTATACATGGTAACATTGGTGTATTGATGAACTTGTTGGTGGATGATTTTTAGAAATCTCAGAATCCCATGATGTCTGGAAGGAAAATGAATTTTGTTTTGTTTTACAAGGTCGGTTTGTTCGGAACAAGATTCAAACTCGAAATGTTCAATTATCATGTCTGTTAGGTGGATAGGCATGTCTTTATATAGCAGTTGATCTCTATTGCACTCGAGTTGTACAAATGCAGCTATGATGACGAACACAATTTATCATTTTTGTATTTCTATATACTGCTTAAACATCTCAAACATCTTTAATGATAAATATATATACGCATGATGTGTTATTTTAATGTTGTCTAAGTCCTCCTTAATCCTGTAATGACGAGAAACATTGCCAGATAGTCATAATTGTAGGCATCTTTTAGGAGTTGGAGTTTGTAGTTATTCCATGGTGGATATCTGAACCAAAAGTCACTTAGAAAGCTCCTCCTTACCACCACCTTCTCATGGCTGAAGGTCTCGAACGAGAACTTCCCGTGATACCTCCCGATCCCGCTTCCCCCAATTCCTCCGAAGGGGAGGGTATCTGCTGCATACTGCAATCATAACTTTTTACCGTAAGAATTAGAGGGTAACCATAAATTTACTCGATAACGGACGGGACGGGATACTACCGAAAACGGAGGGCGAGAAATTTTAAAGTTTAGGATGAAATACTTGAACAATGACATCATTGAAGACCAAGCTTCCAGATGAAGTTTCAGAAGTCAATCTCTTCTGAAAAGCTGTATCTTTTGTGAATGCATAGATGGCAAGAGGTTTAGGCCTTGAGTTGATAAACTCTATGCTTTCTTCCAACTTCTCCAACTGCAAAATTTCAAAACCATTAACACAATTGCAGGTATAGCATGAAGATCGGGACGTTTGTGTGTTTGTCTCATACACTGATTATCGGCAGTAAAGGGCCGAAGATTTCGTCTGTCATGATGTCGGAATCAAGTGGTGGATCTAGCAAGATTGTCGGCTCAATAAATCTGCATGCAGATTCAAAGAGTGCTCGTGTTGAAACCAAAACAGGCATTGAATCTTAATCTTATGATGCTAAACTGCAAACACTCGTGCAGCGATATATATGAAATGTAAAAGAAAACCAAAATCGATTCGCATAGAAATTTATGATTTACAGTTCATCTTCGTCCATCGACCCGCCATGAACGATCGAAGCTCCAACCTTTGGATCTTTTATCAGATTTTTCAATCTCGAGAAATGTTCTTTGTTCACAATCCTCGCCATGGTATTTGATTGTTTTGGATATTCTCCATACATTTTCTTGATAATCACCTTCATCGTTTCCAGCTGTAAAACCAGTAGTGCAGTGCTTTGAATTAGAAACAGCAAGAAGAAGAGACTCAGCCGGGATTCTTACCAAGTTGGAAATGAACTTCTTCTCCACCAACACATAATCAATTCCAATACAAACTTGACCGGCACAGGTCCCGAATTTTCCGACGACAATTCGCTTAATAGCCACCTTTCAAAGTATTGCCGGAATTTAACGATAAATCAAGAGTATGATCAGAAAAATACCAAAATAGCTGCATAATACAGATAAAAACCTGGGTATCCCAAGAACTTGAAAGAGAATCCAAAACAGCAGGGCATTTTCCGCCCAGTTCGAGAGTCACCGGAGTTAGATGCTTTGCAGAAGCTGCTATCACCAGCCGGCCCACTCTACCACTCCCTAAAATTACCGTTTAAATTGCACTTTACATTATAATTATTGAAAAAATTAGATATCAAGTTAAAAAACAGGGATAGAATCTGCGAATTTTTATACCAGTGAAGAAAATTTTGTTCCATTTTTCCTGCAAAATGCGTTGACAAACCTCAGGGCCACCTTGAATAACTTTAACAGCTTTGTTGTCTAAAAAAGAGGGAATGGTTTTGGCCAGAAAAGCAGAAGAAGCAGGGGCTAACTCTGAAGGTTTTAGAACAACACAATTTCCAGCCGCTAAGGCTCCTATGACTGGTTCCAAAGCCAGTCCTTTAAAAATCACAACTTTAAGTTAGTTTCAAGGGGATATGCAGAGTGTAGATCATTCAACAAGGTAGAATCTTACTCACCAAAAGGAAAATTCCATGATGAGATGACAAGAACTAGGCCGAGAGGCTCGGGAACGATTTCCGCTGTCGTAAGTAATGCGATCATAGGCAGTTTGGCCTGATTTCCACCCAATAAACAATGAGGTTAGTTTGTTGTTTAATCTGTTCATGTTCATTAATCACACCTAAAACAAAGTTAGTGGTAAGATTAATGTTAATCTCTCGCATTTAGACTGTAATAATATGAGTTTAAGATTGTTTTTACCTTTTTGCCTGACATCCATTCCTCCAAAGATTTCAAGGCATAGTTTAAGGACTTGATCAGTGTTCCTACCTACAGCCATCATGCATCATTTTAGAAAACTGCTTACATAGTTAAGAAGAAGCAAAGAAAAACACACACACACACACTCTCTCTCTCTCTCTCTCTCTCTCTCTCTCTCTGCAACTCAATCCAATCCCCAAACCAAATGCAGAAAACGGCCAAATAAGAAGAAAATCCAAGCAAACGTAGAGAGAACGACGATCAAAAGAAGTGAAACAGCAAAAAAATCTGAAACCCAGAACAAGGAAGATAGAGAGAGAGAGAGAGAGGGAGAGAGACTCTAGGACCTCGTCTCTAAAAGCCTCGACATGGTGCTTTCCCAAGTCTTGATCAAGGGCTTTGAAAATGTCTTCTTGATTGTCTTTCACAAGGTTAAGCAACCCTTTGAGCTGTGCTCTTCTCCAGGACGCCTCCTTCGTTTTCCCTGCCCTGTAATACTCTCTAAGCTCCTCTGTTTCTCTCTCTAAACCTTCACAAGCTTCCATTTTTTCTAGTGAGAGAATGCTCCAATCATTTCCTTCGCGCACACCACTCCTTGTACTTGTTCCTCGTTTTTTTTTTCAGTTGAGATTCATTAATTTGCCACCTTCTCTGTCCACTCATTTCCTCACTACAACTACTTGTATTAATGCTTGGGTTTATTGCCCTTAACCCCCCTGATTTGGCCGCCCTTCCTCAAAACAAGCAATATATATTTAAGGGAAAATGACAAATCAACCCTCACACTTTACTATTGGTGACAAACCAACCCTCTTTTTTTTTTTTTTTAACAAATAAACCATTAAATTATGAAAAATTGATGCCGCGATCATCACTATCACGTTTGCCTTTAAAACTTTAATGACGAGTAGCGACGGTGTCTTGAGACGCCATGATGGTGTCTTGTCTCGTAAAAAACCTCCGTGGTCGTTTGTCATGAGACCGCAGCGATTTGTTAAAAAATTTTTATCTCAAATTTGAGGGCTTAAACGCCTGATTTTGGGGCCGAGAAAGGGGCCTAATGGGGTAAACTCAATGAAAAGTGATAGATCTCTGAGAGAGCTTCGATTTGATACTTTTTGGAGCCGATTCTGACACATGTAGCCAAAATTATGGTCTTTTAAAGTTGAAGAGGTCAAAAATCTAATAAAATGATTGGATTCGTAAAATATATACATAGGAACTTTGAAGTAGCTATGAAACTCTCTATTTTTCATGGCTACTTTAAAGTCCGCAGCAGTTCTTGGTTTTTAGTGTTTCATGGCTACTTTAAAGTCTCTATGTATATGTTTTACTAATCCAATCATTTTATTAGATTCTTGACATCTTCAACTTCAAAAGACCATAACTTTGACTACAGGTGTCAGAATTGGCTCCAAAATGTATCAAATCGAAGCTCTTTCAGATATCTATCACTTATCATAAAGTATGCCCTATGACTCACCTTTCTCGGGCCCAAAATCATGCGTTTAACCCCTCAAATTTTTTATTAAATTTTTTTAACAAGCTACCAGTCATGAGATCGCGGTGTCTCAAGACACCGTCGCGGTTCGTCATTAAAGCGTTAACGGCAAACATGACAGTAATGGTAGCGGTGTCAATTTCTCATAATTCAGTGGTTTATTTGTTAGAAAAAAAGGATGATGGTTGGTTTGTTACCAACAGTAAAGGATGATGGTTGATTTGTCATTTTCCCTATATTTAATATATACTAAGAGAAAAATATAAGGGGAAATAACAAAACAAATCAATCGATTGAATAATAAATTAATTACTAAATAAATTTTTTTAATAAATATATATTAAACTATGAGAAGTAAAGGAATCAATCATTGCTATTACGTTTTTCGTTAAAAATTTTAATAGCAGAAAGGTCAATGACTTACTTTCTGCAGCAAAAAACTAGTTTCGTTTGTGAAAAGTATTCGTTCCACTGTAAAATGTTGTCTCTTCATTGTGGAATGTTGTTTTTCCGCTATGGAACATTGTCTTTCTGGAATCTACTTTTTCCGCTCTATTTGTTAAATTCTTTGTTATTCATCAATGTAGCAAACAATGAATTTTCCGATGAGTTTTCTCAATAGATCATAAACATATCTGACTTGGAGTACATTGATTTTTCAATATACAGTTAACTGAAAATCTTTCATCTTAATACCAAAATCAATTTCAAATAGCTTAATGTTTGTAAAATCTGTTTTCCGACGAGTTTTCTTAGTGAATCGAAAATATGTTTAGCTTTGAGTACATTAATTTCAAACAGGTTGACTAAAAATCTTCCATTTTGGAAAATTCTCATTTTTAAAGTTTATTTTAATAAGTTAACGACGATATTTGCGTCATTCATTTATCATAGTTAAGACTTGGTCGACCGGCCCTGTTTTGGTCAACCGTTTAATTTGTTAGAAAAAATTGTTTAGTGATTATCTTGTCATTGATTTCATAATTCAATAGTTGTTTTGTTAATTTTTCAAAATATAATTTATATTTTGATTTTCAAGTAATTTTACATATTAGAATTTAATTTATTTTTTTTAAAAGCAAGACCTAACTGTTAACAATTTAGGTCATGTCATTAATTTATACGGTAAATTTAACTCATATATATTATATTTTTTATTTAATGAGACGTTTTAACCATATTTTAACGTCTCTGACAATTTTTAACATAATTTGTAATTTATCCGTTCTCCTTTTTGACTACTTCAATCTCTATTGATCAAGAAATAGAATTTGAAATCGCATAGAAATTTTTGAAGACTAAGAAATCGTATTAAAATACCTTATTAAATAAAAAATATAATAGGCTAATACTAAATTTTATGAATAAATTTAATATTTGCCATTAATTCTCACATTATTCATTTCTATTCAACGTGTCACATTTATTAATTAGTCCTAATAATTCGATGACGTGACAGATGAGAAATGTTTATTTCTTTACCTTTAATTTCTTCTTGTTACCATTGAATAAACATGTTTAAAGTCAAAGTAACATCATATTTTATGTTAATTAAAAATTAATATTTTTAAATTAACATATGATGTTACTGTTACATTCACAAAAATTTAAAATTAGGAAAAATGACAAATCAAGCATCATACTTTGTGATTAATAACAAATCAACTACTAAAGTATTTTTTTCTAACAATTTAACCATTGAACTATAAAAAATTGACAGAGTAAACAACGTGATTACGTTTTTTGTTAAATAGTTTTGTTATTCCACAGAAGAATGTCGTATTTTTTCAGCAGAATGTCATCTTTCAACAGCGGAATGTCGTCTTTACTTTGCAAAAAATTGACATTCTGCTGCGGAAAGATGACTTTCCGATATTCCGCAGAGGAAAGTTGTTTTTCTATAGAGGAATGTCTGCAAATAAAAAAAATTTATTGTCTTTTTCGTAGGAAAATACAGACAACACAGATAAGTTGTGATTCTCTCATGCAATGTAAAACAATTCTAAATCACCCGAAATATAAAACATTAACATTCTTTTACAAAATCTTCTAAATTATAAAATCCGAAATCTTCTAAATCTATTCTCAATGAAAATTAACTCTTTTCCACTTAAACTCTCTTTTAAACTCACGAGTTCTTTTCATTTTTTCCAAGGTATTTACTCTTTTCCACTGCGATTTTCATAAAGTTAAAGACGAAGTTCGCGGCGGCAATTTTCCATATTTGAATGATTAAATTGTTAGCAAAAATACATTAGTAGTTAACTTATCATTAATCATAAAGTACGTTGGTTTATTTGTTAATTTTCCTAAATTTTAATTAAAATCTATAAAATTTAAAAATTATTAGTTCGTTAAAAAAACATACAGAGGAAAGACAGGTGGTCAGAGAAGAAGTACAAGATGGCAAAATGGAGGTAGCACTGCAAGTGGTCTTAAATTATAGCCGTCTAGAGGTGGCTAACGAGCCGAGCCGAGCCGACCGAGCTTGAAAAAGTCTGGCTCGTCGAGCCTGTCGAGCTTAACGAGCCGAGCCTAACGAGCCTACCGAGCCTAACGAGTCGAGCTTAACGAGCCGAACCTAACGAGCCTCCCGAGCCTAACGAGCCTGCCGAGCCTAACGAGCCGAGCGAGCTTAACGAGCCTTAACGAGCCGAGCCTAACGAGCCCAACACCAACGATCTTTGGATCGTTACAAAGAGAGCTCCACTCTCACATAGCGAGTCGAGACTCTCACCGAGAGTCTCGACTCTCTCTGTGAGAGTCAAGACTCTCTCTGTGAGAGTCCCGTCTCTCTTTATTTCTTCCCTGGGTAATCTTTGTCCCACTCAACAAAAACACGTTTTATATCTCGTAATTAAATAAAAATTAGCTTAAATGATTTAATTTGGTTAATTTTTTTTAAATGACTTTTAAATAATTTAAATTAGTTCAAAGATTAAAAAAAAGGAGTACAAGACAATTTAGTCCCTCAATTCGTGGGTCAAGAACGGTAACTTAAATTATTTTTTTGAGTGAAGGCGTCTTTGTACTTTAGGTTATTAGCAAAACGACTTATGCATTAATAAGATTTGTCAGATATCTCATATAAAACATTTTAACTCACCCCTGTGACATTGATTCACTGGATTTCACGCACACACTTGATATCATGATCGATTTCGAAGATTGGAAAACAGTTTAATTGATGTCTATAATTGAAATAAACTATGTGCATGAAATCAAGTGAGTTAAGGTAACTAAAATAGATTAACGACAATTAAAAGCAAAAAAATGAGATATGAATAAATTTTATCAAGGTATAAGCCGTTTTACTAATAACTTAAAGTACAGAGTCAAATTTTATTACAAATAATAATTTAAGTATGTGTTGTCTTAAGTTCATAAGTTAAATTATACTATACCTCAAAAAATATATCGGTCAATAGATGTGGACATCATTCGAGAAAAGTCCTAATTTAATGCTCCTAACAAATTAGGTTTAGCAAATTCACTCACATTAAAGATCTAGAGAAAATTAGATATGTGTATCTATCTATCTATGTTGAATTGCAATCGTTTTGAATTGGACCAATTATGGGTTTCTTATAGAGATCAAATAAGATAGATAATATAAATTTCTATGTAGGAATTGGTGTTTAATGAATTCAATAGTTCCACCGTCATAATACAAATGAAAGAAAAACGACAAGGACATTTTAATGAGACATTACTTTACTATTAATAAAATAATAAGATACTTATAGGAATATGACGTAATTGGTACCACTATGGACTTAATTGGATTGAGCCTTACAAGCTAACCCGTGCCTCTCAATACACATACATAGTATTTGGATCCATGCAAAACTCAACATGGTAACGGCTATCCATATTTTCTGGCAAAATGTGACATTATTAGAGGGTGTTTTTTCGGGTCAAGACTCTTCCAAATCTTAATCAATTCTTATTTAAGGGTCTCCGCAAATTAGCTAAGAAGGGTTGGAGCTTTTAACGACTCATACCATTGATAGAAATTTATTGACTTTTTCATCTAAGGGTCTCCAATAATCGCACACATTGTAAATAGGTAGATGGTTTTTTAGGGTTATAGACCACTTAAGAAGTAGGTTTTCCCCTTTTCCTAACAACTTTCAATAAGTGCAAAAAGCAACTATTTTGATATGATAAGGACAATCCAAAACATAAGTAGTGGAAATTAACACATTCCTAAATTAGGTGATGTATTAAAATCCTTCATGGGATGCCTGTGAATCTAATATTGTTGGCAAGATAAATATCGATCTCTCTTTTGAAATTCGCATCATTATTTGCAATACTATTATATGATAATTTAATTGGCGTATTATAATATCGCACTATTAATAATTGAAAAAATACGACCTCAAGACATTTAAGTGTGACAATTACTAGAGTAAACACAAAGGAATTCGATTCAACAAATTTGATTGAGTTGTAGATAGAAGTAGAAGTTTAACACAAAGTAGAGGACCATTCCATCAAGCAATAGTGTCAAAAGTGTGGATGAGATTATCTTATGGACACCTAATTGATGATCATTCATGCAAACATCCCACGTGCAACATATTTAAAAGTAGGGTTTAATTGGTGGTTGGATTAGCTATTTTTGCCTTGTAATTATAAGGGAAAATGACAAATCAATCATTGTGGTTTGTGATCAATGACAAGTCAACCACTATAGTATTTTTTCTAACAAGTTAACCACTGACGTATGGAAAAATAACAAAGCAAACATCGCGGTTACGTTCTCCGATAACAAGTTGACGGGAGACAAGAAACAGTCGCGGTGTCTTGTCTTCTTCACTATGTGTCGTCCGCATGTCTTGTCTTTTGTCGTCCGCATCGTCCGCTATGTGTCGTCCGCATATCCCAAAAATTGGACAGATTCAAATCGGACGATAGATTTTGGCGCCGTAGTCGTCCGCATCGTCCGCAGAACACTAGTTTTAGAACAGATTCAATGCGGACTCCAAATCTCTCGTCCGCAGCGTCCGCATATATCATCCTCAGGCGTCCTCAAGGTTATAAATCTATCATTTTTCATACTTTCTTCTAATTGTTGCCCAAGTTAAACGCCTACGAAGGTATAAGTTGCAACATAACGTCCATAGAACGATGTATTAACTCATGTTATTCTTATCAAAACAATTACATCGTTTTAACCGAAAAAATTAGGATCGGGTTTTTACATAACTAACCTAACATTACAATAGCCGACCACAACCACACCCATACCTAGAAAGTACATAACATAAAACTTACCAATCACCTTAAACTCAACACAATCAACATCAGTGCATTATTATTCACCGTAATATCATTTACAAGTAGACAAGTATTAAATAACATACAACTATCCATCAACTGAAATTGTAAAACAATTGTGTTCCCTCTATGTCATGGAAGGTTAAGATCCACGTTTGTGTACGATTGTGTGTGTTGACCTTGCGCATCAGACTCCTGAACAACACATTGCAAATGAAATTAGCATATTTCAAACATCAATTGAAAACGAAAATGTGATAATGGGCTTATCTGCGTGTCAGGAACTTTGTCGAGAGCTGTCTCAGGAACTAGGTCAGGAATTGTCTCGGGGGCTGTCTCAGGAACTCTGAACCCCATAAATGTTCCCTCTAACCTGCCCCTGCCTCTGTCGCGCCCTCTGCAAGCCCCGGCACTTGACTCACCTCCAGTATCGCATGTGCGAGAATTGTGCCCAACACGCCACACCGACCACAAGTGACGGTCAAATTTCTTCTGGTCAGCACTGTCCGGCTTGGAGCCTCGTCCACATCCCGTATTCTACATTTGCGTGGCCTTCCTAGAAGCCTTTTAAATGGTAGTGGGATAATAGGATCAAGATTCGTCACCGGAGGCCACTCGATCGGTCCATTGACGGGCCGGAGAAAGTGGGAGTACATCGCCATGTATGTTTCCCGATGATAGTACGCATGCACAAACTCCTCAAGGGATCTCCTCATGAAGTGAATGCACGGGACTGTATGGACACATGGGATGCCGGTCAACTCCCACCGGTAACATGTACAAGTACGCCTGTCCAAATCGACAGAGTACTATTCGTTACCATTGGTGACCTCAAACTGGGCAGCTCCTGAAAACTGGGGGCTCCAATTTCACCCGGCAAGTTGTAGTTTGGCGAGTCGAGTGCTGATCTTTGGACACAAAAGGTCCGTCGAGCGAGCCATCTTTTCATTTTTTTCACAATCCTACCCATGATGCCCTTCCGGATGATCTCGAACATACTTAGAATCGGTTTGTCCCAGGCTGATAGGATGCAGGCATTGAATGACTCACTCAGATTGTTAAGGCTTATGTCGCACTTTGGATGGGAGCAGAAGACATGTTTGGCCCAAGATGTCACAACTATTCCAAGTAAGTAGTCATGGGCCGTCGGGTCAAGCATAAATAACTTACCCATCTCTCTCTCAAATTGTCTCACAGTAGTGGCTCTAGATGCGGCCCACATTGCATCATTTAACAACTTGCCTTTAAATTATTTTTGGAAATTGGCATACAGGTGTCGGATGCAAAATTGATGGTCCGCTTGCCCTGCCACCGCGCTCACAGCTGGCACTAGAGCCTGTAAACATTCATAATATTAGTCAGATTCCTACAAAATGCATAACCTTTACACATACGGCAAAAGCAATCAACCGCACCTTTTGACGGTCGGAAATGATTGTCCATCCATTGCCAGATGGAGTGTTTAGATCATCGAGCAAAAATTCTAGAAACCAGGTCCATGAATTCCTATTTTCTGCTTTAACCACTGCTATAGCAATTGGATACATGTCATCGTTCCTGTCAATGGTCACAGCAGTGAGCAGCTGGCCTGAAGTGGCTCCCTTCAAATGGCAACTGTCCAAACAAATAAGTGGTCTACAACAGTTTAGCACAGCCGTCTTGCATGCAGCCAAACACATGTACGTTCTTTTAAATACACTCATATCGAGGTCCACACGCATGGAGCTTCTAGGATTAGACCTCTGAATCTCCTCTGCATACGACCATATGAGTTTATATTGCTCATTTTCATCACCTTCGTTAATTTTTTTGGCTGCATTTCTTGCCCTTCTAGCAACACTGGGTGAGATGTTGACATTAAAGTCCTTCCTCAATGTCTCAATTATGGAAGCAAGGTCCCAATTTGCCTGACTTTTAAATCTATCTAAGTAATGAGTTGCAACCCATTTGGTAGTAGCATAACGACTTTCCATCTTTCTGGAGCATGTGTGAATGTCATTGTAAAATTTTATTTGAAAGGTTATTTCACCTTTTATTTTTGAGGCGTGCAACCGCCACGGACAGCCTTCTTGGCAAGCAGCCCTCAATCGATGCGCGTCACTATGGGTGAATTTTATCCCATACCCATTCTTCAATACATGATCAACAATTTCTTCTCTAATCTTGTTCAATGAACTGTACTTTTTACCAAGCCCCATTCCAGGGAATCTGTCTTCTACTTGTGTTGGACGTCTAGGCCTACTCTCGGCCATGTCCATGTCTTCATCACTAGTTGATTGACATAATGAACGAAGGTCCTCATTGTCCTCCTCGTGTAGAGTTACTAATACAAAATGCAAAACAATCGCAGCTTCATTTTCAATTCCACGTACCTCATTCTCATTGAGCACACATGTGATTGTGGGTCTCACTTCAAGTTGACGGTTAATAACAGATTCTTCACTCGCCATTTGCTTTTCAACAAATTCTTCACCTTCGCTAATTGCTCTCTTATGCTCTCCAGAATTTTTAGGGTTACCTAATGGATTACGAAATGCTTTAGAATATGCCAAATCGTCGGGAGGTCGCGGTTATGTATACCCCTGAGTTAAACAGAGCCGGTGTCTTGACAGAAGACACCCCGTAAAAATGCGGTGTCTGGAGAGAAGACACAGCGTAAAACGCGGTGTCTGGAGAGAAGACACCACGTATTAGCGGTGTCTTGAAACAGTTTCTTGTCTTACGTGAACTTGTTAACGGAGAAGTTAGCTTTGTTATTTTCTCATACGTCAGTGGTTTATTTGTTAGAAAAAAGGGTAAATGACAAATCAACCATTGTGGTTTGTGGTTGATTGCTTTTGCCTTATAGTTAATGGCAATGGTTGTATGCAAATGTGGCTATGGTTAATGGCTATGGTTCTATGCAAATGTGTCCTAAAATTTTTTTGTCAAAACCTCCTCTGTTTCTTTACTCCCACAACGCAATTCTCATACATCCTACACAAAAGCCCACAGCAGTTCCAGTATCGTCTCAGACATTATTCATCCAGTATATAACCTACAACGGAAATCATTGAACTACACATCAGGTAGAACGCAAATGTACAAACATTAAAGTAAACATAATCAACAACGGAAATCCTTGAACTACACATCATTTACAACGCAAATGTACACAAATAAAACTAAACATAAACTACAACAGAACTGATTGAACTAAATTATGGAGCCTTCTTTCTGGACCGTGGTGGTGGCGGTGGCGGGGGCAGGCACAAATCCTCTATCTGTAAACCTCCCTGCGGGTCCAAGAGAACTCCGTCTGCAGCAGCGTACAACTCACCCTCATAATGAAAGATTGCACGCTCGTGCTCGTGGAATTGTTCTTCAATATTGCAGCTGGCCAGCACCCTCATCCCCTCGCTCGTACACCGATGGATGGCGTACGGCCTACAATGCAAAGGGAATAATTGTCTGTCAGTGACGTGGAAAGCAAGATTAAGAATTTACACAAGAGAAAGTACATACGTCTTTTTGTCTGATGGAGTTACAATGATAGAGATTGACTCCGACAACAATCGCTAGTACGAATATTGAGTATGCAGGTCAACGGAGGACATAAACAACCCTTGCTTTGGGTGTGTCTGCAATGTAAACAAGTCATAAGATTATCTCAAGAGAATATGAACATGCACGATAACTCGGAGAAATGAGATGGTGACTTGCGTGAATCCACCCTAATTGCAATAGATCCTTCTCCTGATAATACGCCAATACGGCTGTTTCATCGGTCGCAATACACTGCATATAAGTTCGGATGAGTAGTAAGATAATAGCTTATACACTAACATACAAAGATGGGTTCGCACCGTATTTGGCATCCCAACTTTATCCTGAAAGATGATATGTGTGAGGACGTAGTGCTTGCCCTCCAACTTTCCCCCAAGAATTGTGCACGTCTCTTTGTTCTTACGTGTAACTGGACATACATCTTGAACGAGGACATGAGCTCCATAGGCTCCAAAAAAAATGTGACAACGCCGAGAAACTAACATTTGCATGAACATGATTGAACACACATATAACGAAATGAAAGACGTACCACGCACACAGCTCTATTGTGCCGAGGTTGGACCTCCCCAGCTCCAGGTGCTCCTTGGCGGCGCCCGACAGGGTCACTGTAAATCAACAACACATCATCACGTGAAACAAAAATAAAGTAAAAACTGGACTTTGCGTACAACATAAACAACTTACAAGCGGAATGTGGCATCAGGTGCGTCCATGGACGACGACGAGGATGATGAACGGGCTAATCGCCTCCCACGTCTCTTGAGTGCGTCCAACACCTGACGGTGTCACTCCTCTTCTCGAACATGTCGCTCCTCTTCTCGAACATGCCACTATTCTGCTTGGTGATACCTCTCTGCTACGAGATCCGCCTCTTGAATTTGCCACTGTTCTGCTTCTCTATGCCTCGATGCAGCGAGCTCCACTTCTTGCATACGCCACTGCTCTGCAGCGCGTTGGCTCTCTAATGTCTGCACCTGCCACTGTTGTGCAATGCCCCACCTCTCTTCTGCGAGCTCGTTCGCTCTTTGTAGCTGGATTTGTTGCATTTGCACATGCTCATTCATCATTTGCATTCTACTCATCGACGCATGATGGAGCTCTTCCATTCTGCTCATCCAGGCAGACGACTCCTCAGGCATCGCAGTAAAGTGTGATGATTGTGGAGGAGGCGACATTTCATATGAGGGGGCTACATATGCATACTGAGTCTCTGAGCGGGGAGGAGGCGGCATTTCATATGAGGTGCCTGCATACTGAGGCTCTGTGAGGGGTGGAGGTGCTGCCTTCTGTTTTGACTTGCGGAACCATTCGCCTGCAACTTGAGTGATGCCCAATCGATCCAAGTTGGCTTTATTGTAGGTGTCATTGACCGTCACTTCAATTCTCGGCTCATTCGCAGAGATGGGTACCCCAAACTGCTCAACTATACTCTGGATTAGCCAGTTGTACGGTAGGCTCATTGTTGGGTTGTTGATGACCTCTTGCATGTGCTTCACAATGATATATCTGATGTTCACCTTTTTTCCCCTGAACACCTTCTCTAAAATATAAAGATCCATGCTGGTAACATGGTCTCGATGCCCAATCCTAGGCAAAATCGTGTAAGTCAATATCAAGTGGATCACTCGGGCTATTACATTCAACTCATTAGCCTTTGGCTTCTTGTAATGGGCAATCTCGGGATCCTAGTGCAACAATTTAAGAATCACTAGCCCATCTCCTTGCTTAACAAATGGTGGCTTCTGCTTAGATATGTGATAATATTCATCGCTTGCCCCGTCTATCACACATTCAAACATTCTATTGACATCGTTGGGAGTGAATCTCAACTCCCGTCCAAAAATGTACGTTTGTACCTCTACTGGCTCCTCGAACAGTTGGAAATTTGCGTAAAACATTTTAATAACTCTCTCGCAATAAGTGCCCCTCATCCGACACAACCCGAGTAATCCAGCCTCTTCCAACATATGTTGAATTCCCATTTCTGTGAAAGAGTCAAAATCAACTATTTTTTAAACAATAATGCCATGGTGTGCTACATCTTCTTCATACCGTCTTTTGCCATCGCCTGTCTTGAATAATAACTCTACTTCTACTTGTTCAGGCTCGGAGGTGTCTTTGTCTTCCACCGCCGTTGCTCGTTGAACTTCTTCCACAGCGTCGGGTTGAACATCTTCCCGCCCCCCGGCTTCCACCACCTCGGTTGCTCGTCTTTCACTTGCCTCCCCCTTTGTCTGCCCACGCTTCTGCATCAATTTCCTAGCTCGGTACATTGTGCTTCCTGAGTAATTCGCCAACCTGCAGTATAATAACCCAACGAAATGTCATAAGTCAGTATAATAGTATTTACGCAAGTAGTCTCTCGTATATAAATCAATCAAAGTAAACAACAAAAATCCTTTCACCACAATATGACAAAACATCACCAAATAATATCTACAATTGTAACAACGGACAAATATTGAAGTAAAAAAACAAAAATTTATGTACAAACACATTAACAATTATAACCCGAACATTGATGTCTTTCTAGTATAGGATAGGCTAGTTGCAGTTAATTCAACTACAGCAAATGAATCTAATCAACAAATAAATCTAATTAACAATACAACAAATGAATCTAATCAGCAAATGAATCTAATTAACAATGAAACTAATTCAACAAATCTAATCAATGTTATGTAGAAGGCAAGGCTCACTCACCGTGGGGGATTTGGTTCGTCGCGTCGTGGGGTTCGTCAGGTCGCGGGGTTCGTCGCGTCGCAGGGTTCGTCGCGTCGCGGGGTTCGTCGGGTCACGGGGTTCTTCGCGTAGCGGGATCTGTTCGTCGAGTCGCAGGATCTGTTCATCGCGGGGTTCATCAAGTCGCGGGTTCCTACTGGGTTCTGGTCTTTTGAAGAAGACAACGTAGGGTTTGGTCTTTTGAAGAAGACAACGCGGTGTCTTGCGAGACACTGCGTTTTTAACTTGTTAACGGAAAACGTAACCACGATGTTTGCTTTGTTATTTCCCATACGTCAGTGGTTAACTTGTTAGAAAAAATACCATAGTGATTAACTTGTCATTGATCACAAATCACGATGGTTGATTTGTCATTTACCCTAATTATAATTTTTAAATAATATTTAATACTCTAACCAAACAAGTGGTCAATCTCTTTCGATTTTAATTGTCACATGTTTCATGGATATTCAACGGAGTATTTATAGATACGTCAATTAAGCAATTGTAATAAGAAAACTATCTCAATCAGAATAAAGAATTTACAAATTAAGTAAATTACTAAAATTGAGATATTTACACTAATGGGTAATTAACAAAAAAAACACTGAACTATGAAATTAGTGACAAGACAAATACTAGACATTTTTCGCTAACAAATAAAATATTGTGGAAAATGAACGAGATAAACATCGTTATCACATTTTCCGTTAAAAATTTAATTTTTTTTTTACAACGGATAGGTTGGTTTTCCGTAGCAGACTCATATATGAAGTAGTTGTAGTTATAGACTTACTTTCTGCAATGGAAGATAATTATCTGTTGCAGAAAATCAGACTTGCTTTCTTCTAAAGGTATTTTTTGCAGCAGAAAGGGTAATTTGCCAACAGATACTTGTCTTGGTTGCGAAGTCTTAGTTTTCTCAGCGAAAACATGTATTATATTCCCATATAAGTCAATATATTGAAATATATTCATTTAAATACAATAATCGAACGATTTTTAATATCAGCTTCATACCTATTATTCACCAACTCAATTTTGAAGACAGTGAGTATAAATAATATAATATAGATTAGAAACGGGAAAATTGAGATATTGGCGGGATTGAGGCTGATTTGTGTTTCAGGTTGGGATTGTGTTTCACCTTCGGGTTATGCTGAGAAAACTAAGATTCTGCAGCACAATGTAATTATTTGTTGCAGTCCGCTGCAGAAAGGGTATTTTCTGCAGTGGATATTTGTCTTCTGCTACAGAAAGTAAATTTTTGACTATAACTACTTTATGTATAGGTCCGCTGTAGAAAGATGATTTATTCGCAGTGGAATTTTTTTTTTTAATTTTAACAAAAAAACGTGATAACGATGCATGCTTCGTTCATTTCTCATAATTCAATATTTTATTTGTTAGCAAAAAAAATTTAGTGTTTATTTAGTCACTGGCTTCATAGTTCAGTGTTTTTTTGTTAATTACATAATAATTAAAATATTCTTGCTTATTTTCTCAATTATAATCTACCTCTATACAAGCCAATCCAAACAATTTGACAAATAAACTCAATCACTCGACACATTTATGATAATATCATGTTTACTTTAAGTATTTCTCTCATTTAAATGATTGTCTAGGAGTTGAAGTTAATTCAATCATTTACACTCTTAATATTGGTCTGAGTCAGGGTGAGCCTCGATCCAGCTACACCCTGCAATCTTCTTCAGTCCTTTACTTCTCATGTCGTCGCGAATCTTATTAGCATCGTCCCATCTCTCGCAACTCGCGTAAGTATTCGACATCAAAGCAAACGTCCCAATACTCGCACCATTGGTGTCAACGAGACCTTGCCTTGCTCTCTTGAACATCTTCTCATCCCCGTGAATTTTGCACGCGTTCAACAATGCTCCCCACACGGGCCCCTCTGCTTCGACAGGCATTCCTCTGATGAACTCCTCGGCTTCGACCAACCGCCCGGATCTTCCATACATATCGACCACGCTTGCATAGTGCTGCATTTGTGGAGGAATCCCATAAATCTCACTCATGGCTTTGAAAAGCATCAACCCTTTTTCAACCATTCCTACATGGCTGCAAGCGAATAACAACCCGAGAAATGTCACATCGTCCGGAGGAACTCCATGTAGAAGCATGAGGGTGAAGAGCTGCACAGCTTGATCGCCGTGACCGTTCATGGCCATGCCGAAGATAATTGTACTCCACGATATAACATCCTTGTGGCTAAGCATGTTAAATATCAAAAGAGCTGATCTAATGTTACCACATTTGACATACATATTCATCAAAGCATTGCCCACATTTCCATCAATTCGAATTCGCTTAGAATCGATGTAGGAATGGACGAATTGACCTAAACTCAAAGCACCCATTGAAGAACAAGCCGATAATACACTAACGAGAGTAGCTTCATTAGGTTCAGTTTCTGCTTTTTCAGTCATCTCTTTGAAAACTCTCACTGCCTTTTCACAAGACCCACTCTGTGCATAACCACCCACCATTGTTGTCCAAGAAAATACATCTCTTTCAGGAATTTTCTCAAACAGTTGCTCTGCACTCCGCAGGCATCCACATCTGACGTAGAGATTAATTACAGCGTTGTCCAAAATAACATTTCTTTCATTCAAAATTCTAAAACTGTAGCCATGAATGGTCTTTCCAAGTTTTAGAGCTCTTAAACTAGAACAAGCCGATATAACGCTGACCAGAGTAGAAGAATTAGGACGTACATTCATAGAAGAAAACATCGCCATCGCCTCCACTTCCAAACCAAGTTTGGAAAGCCCAGAAATAATCGAAGTCCACGAAACAACGTCCGGAGAAGGAATAGAACTGAAAATCCAGTACGCCGATGAAACATCGTTAACAGCAAGATAGAAATGGAGCAAGGAGTTCCTAATATAATTATCGGATAAGTGGCCGGATTTGAGGACGTGGGCGTGGATTTCGAGGCCCTTACGGAGTTGACGAAGTGAAGAACAGGCCTTGAGAGCGTAAGTGAAAGTGTAGTGATTGTGGGAAGAAGGGTGTTGAAGCATTTGATTGTAGAAGAAGAAGACATGATGTGGAGGGGAGGCGCTCGTCAAAATCTTGCCCAGAAAGGGATTTAGGATATAGGGTTTTTGGGTTTGGATGAACTGCAAATCGATTTGGTTAAGGTGCTTGAGAGAGAGAATTGGTATGCAAGATTTTGATGCAATGCAAGATTTTGATGGCATGCTTTGACCAAACTAATCAGGTCAACGCCTTCATCTCCACATTAGAAGAGAAGCATGTATGATACCGCAAATTCAGCTCATATATATATATATATATATATATATATAAAATAAAATTGAAGTATAAAAAAAATTAATAACTTTAATGAAATATAATTTATAAAGGTAAGTTCTTTTAGAAAAGTTTTGAAATTTATGTTATAAAAAATGTGGATGTAGAGGGAGCAGAAAGGGTAGGTTGGGCTCTAGATAAACCCAGATTTTTAGAAAGTTAAGAATAATTAACGTTTTTTATGTATGAAATTGGATGAAAATTAAATAATTAATAGGGAAAATGACAAACTAACCATCGTACTTTGTAATCAATGACAAGTCAAATACTCAATTATTTTTACTAACAAATTAACTACTTAACTATGGAAAAAGTTACCGGTAACATCGTTGTCACGTTTGCTGTTAAACGCTTTGATTTCTATTCACGGCATCCGCCGTGGATCAATATTTTTAAAAATAAAACTCAAGAACGTTGTCGATCTACGGAGGATCGTCATCAATTCGCAGCAGATTGTCCACGATCTATCGCGGATCATTGTGCCTCGTTCTAGAGAAATGGTGAATCTTTGTAAATCAATAATTCTCCTCATTTTCAATGGTTTTGGACGCTTGAGGTAGGAAAGATCTGTTTTGTCATTCAGTGCATATCAGAGCAGATTCGGGTAGGAAAAAATGAGATCGTTTACTCGAAAACTTCGAAAAGCCATAATTTTTTTTATTTTGCATAACTTTTCTAGATCTAGGCGCTGGCAAGATGCCATAGGCAGCTTTTCCCACTTTCAATGGCTAAAAATGCTTCTAAGTCTTCCAATTTTCCTTACACAATTCAAAACCGTGAAGCTCCGCACATTTAGAGGACGGTTTCTCCCTGCTGCGGCAAGTGTTTTTTCCACAAGTCACGTTGATCTTCTCCTAATACACATGTGTGCTACATCTCCAAAAATGGCGTTGTATCATGGTGTCTACAGATAACATTTCAGATGTTGCGAAATTTGGGCAAATGAGAGAGGAAAGTGAAAAGATGAAATGCTTTCATTTTTTTCCTACCCGAATCTGCTCTAATAAGCACCGAATGACAAAACAGATGTTTCCTACTTGTGCATCGTGAAAAGACGATGGAAAACAAGTCCTCAAGCATCCAAAACCATTGAAAATTGAGAGAATTATTGATCTGTAAAGATTCACCGTTTCTCTAGGTGAAATAAAGGAATTTACTTCTTATCAATCCGTGGCGGATCGTGGTCAATCCGCCGCATATTACTACACGATGCACCGCTGGTTAAAGCTTTTAAAGGCAAACGTGCCAGCGATGTTAGCGGCGACTTTTTTTCATAGTTCAGTGGTTAATTTGTTAGTAAAAATAGTTAGTGGTTGACTTGTCATTGATCGCAAAGTACGATGGTTGGTTTGTCATTTTCCCTAATTAATATCTTAATATGAGATTAAGAAATAAATAATATCAAAAGGGAAACTAACAAAAACAAACCCTATAATTTGGGGTCACCGACTAGCCAAACCTTAAAGAAATTTCGTGAACAACTAAAATATCTAATTATGGGAAATAAAGAAGGCAAACCTCACAGTCACGTTTTCCTTCAAAAAATGTCGCAGTCACGTTTTCTGCTTAAAAACCTTCAAGGATGTCACATGAATTTCCAAGGGACGTCCTTTAACGACAAGGGACGTCCAAGGCTTATCCACAAGGAGGAGCATCTAAGGATCAGTCTTGGGTCTATCATAAGGCTGAGGGACGTCCAAGGGACACCCATGGTGGCCACTGAATAAACAAAACGGACGTCCTGCAATGATGATAAGCATTTAGGATGGGAGGAGGGGTGCTGGCGGACGAAGGTTTCTGCTAGTTGGATGAAGGGACAGACATCCTTCATGAGTTGTGAATTGACTTTAAAATTGCGTCATTTGAATGAAGAAGTAGAAAACTATATCAATTCAATGTTAACACATAATCTGAAAGAAGAGAGAGGTTGAGTGAAGAAATAGAAAACTATATCAATTCAATGTTAACAAATAATCTGAAAGGAGAGAGAGGTTTCGAAATTGTAAGCTGAGGGACATCTGTTGTAAGCTGAGGAACATCCATTGTGGGATGAGGGACATCCGTTGTGGGTTGAGGGACGTCCATTATAAGTTGAGGGATGTTTGTCGTAATTTGAAGGACGTTTGTTATAAGGTGAGGGACATCTGTTGTGAATTGATGGACTTCCATTGTAAGTTGAAGGACGTTCTACAATGCCTTTGATGTTGAGAGAACGTTGTCGTTTAGTACAAGGTCCCCCATCCTAATATAATGTTGTCCCTTTTAAACAAGGGATGTCCCTCTTCACAATGGACGTCTATCCTCCTAATACGACATCGTTCCTTTTAAACAATGGATGTCCCTCTTCACAATGGACATTCGTAATCCTAATACAACGTCGTTCCTTTTAAATAGCGGATGTCCCTTTTCACAAAGGACGCCCGTCATCCTACAATGACATCGTTCTTTCTAAAAAACGGACATCCCTCAATGCATAGCCGTGAACAATTAAGCTCATTGTTAGCCTATAAACATTAGACTTATTTGTTTTAACGATGTTTTATATTGATAATTTATAAGTTGTTTGTGAATATGCTATATTTATTCTTTAATTATGATCTTCATTGGAAATACCTCTTAATAAAGGTATCTATGCATACTAACGTGTGAGTTTAAGTCCATGTAACTAATGGTTAAGTTTTGGGACTTAAAAGCATCAAAATAAACAAAACACGGAATAGATGTCGACTAGGCGGTCGACCAGTTTGCATCAAAGGCAAAACAACAAAATGAGGTCTACTAGAGAAGAAGCATGGTCGACCAGAGAAATGATAGATTGCTCAACATATGTTGAAAGGCAGAAGAGCGGCCAACCAAGATGAATGGCGATCGACCGAAAAATGGAAAGTGAGCAAACTCTGTTTTGGACTACATGAATGTGGTTGACCGGTGCTGATAAAGCGGATGACTGGACCAACAGAAATCACAATGGTAACATTCCAACAGTCAGATGTAGTCGACCAGAAGTGTCTAGTGGTCAACCGCTATGTAGAATTTATAAATAGAAGTCACTTCGAATTGAAGAGCAAAAAGGAAGAGAATTTATACCGAAGTGCTATCGAATTTACTCCAGACATTTCTCTTCACAATTGAGTGTCAAGTCTAACTCTCCTACTCCTAAACTTGAGAGTTTTTATTTGAGAGAGTTATTTCTCAAAGTTGTATTTTATATTTTCATTCATTGTATTCCTTCCACTACATCAAAGATGATGCCTCGTGAATAGTCAAAGCAAAATGATGACGCCCTATGAATAATCGTGTAAATGCTTGATTGATACCCGTGCAATTCAATCATCAATTATCAGGGAGGTTATTTGATTAAGGAATCTTCAAGGGGGAGCCTTGAAGCCCAGACGTAGGCAAGGTTGGCTGAACCGTGTTAACAAATCGGTGTCGCATCTCTTATCCCTTTACTTTTTATATTTGCTATTGTTTGCATACTTATTTGTGTTAAATCACTTAGTGAATAGAATTATAATATCTCATGAAAAAGTTAGAATGCCTAATTCAACCCGCCCCCCTAATCGTATATTAGTTCAATATGTGAATAGTAAAATAGATATCCACAACGGACAGGAATACATCCGCAGATAGGAGGAGTCACGTTTCACTAATATCTGCTTTCTCTACTTACAACAAACGTCTATCTTTATTGCAGGACATTCGTCTCTTCATCCAACAGCCACCATGGATGTCCCTCAACCTTACAATGGCTACAAGACTGATCCTTGGACTCTCCTCTTCATGGATCAGCCTTGGATATCCCTTGTCGTTAAAAGATGTCTCTTAAATGCCATAGATGTCATTCAACTTACAACAGACATCCCTCAATGATGCACCCTAGATCTGCATCAATATCATTTTCATTTTATTTTTATTAGGATGAAGAACGTCCAATACAAGAAGATCTTGAAGGCAGAATTAAAGGGAGGAAAGATACCAAAGATATAATCTTCCTTGAAAATAAAGCAAGCTAAAGATTTTTGAAGATTTCTTTCAAGATTTTTAGAAGATTTCTTAGAAGATTTTAGAAGATCTCTTAGAAGATTTTTAGAAGATTTTTTTTTTTGTTTCCTAATTTATGTTGGCAAAAGTCTATATAAAGTCACATAGTCTTATGTTTTAAAGGTTGAATTGAATACAAATTAAATTTTTGCTTTGATTCGAAAAATGGAGTCGTCTTTTTTCTTTATTTGGTAAGTTATATCCAAAGGCTTTTGGTGAATCATATCCAAAGATTCTCTTGTGTGAGTTATATAACGAGAAAACCTTGCATCCGCATCTTTATCCAAGGAGGTGAGAAGTGGTGCATTTATCCACAGTTCATCCATCAGCAGCTTAAAGTTGCCAACTTTCATATTCCAAGATTTCATTCCGGGATTTGAGATGATAAAGGACATCCGTTGTTTCACAAATAAAGGTACAGCTTTTATTCTGAGGATGACCGCGCCTATATTCCTCGCCCACTTTACAAGTTACATCTAAACCCCTCCCGTGCGCTCATCACTTAACTTACAAAAGACGTCCTTCGTGGTCCAAAAACGTCTGTTGGAGGTTTTTAAGTGGAAAACGTGACTGCGGCATTTGCCTCGATTTTTTTTTTTACAGAAAACATGACTACGATCTTTGTCTTCTTCAATTCTTCTAGTTTGAGATTTTAGTTGTTTTCTTAAGATTTAGCTTGTAAATGATTCTAAAATTCATTTCTTGTTTTGTTAACTTTCTTATTAAAAAAATTAATGCAAATAAACTATTGATAAATATAAAAAATAAGCAATGGGTTGTTGAAGATAGGAGTGTTGGACAAGTAACATGGGTAAAGTTATTAGACACCATAAAAAAATGCTTCAAATGTTTGTTAGTTTATTTGATGTTTCCTTAGAATTAAAATTAAGAGTGGAATCATGAGCTAAATTAGAACCGAATCAATTAGGTTTGGGTTTTTGAAGTTGTGAATATAAACTAAACCGAGCTAAATCCAAAACCAAACAAAAACCAAAACTTGATTTTCGTTGTTTCGGTTTGGATTTTCAATTTTCGGTCTTGGGCTTGCCACTGGACTTCTCCTTATCTTCATTTTCAGGAGGAGAGGGATCTTCTCCTCTACTGCCACTGGAAAAAGCTCAGATCTCGTCGACGATCTTCTTATTGCCACTGGACTTCTCCTTATCTTCATTTTCAGGAGGAGAGGGATCTTCTCCTCTACTGCCACTGGAAAAAGCTCAGATCTCGTCGACGATCTTCTTACTGCCAACACTGATCTCGAGGCACGACCCTCCAAGTCTACATTCCTCCTTTCGGTAATTTTCTCTGGCCACCTGAAAATATCAGGAATTTGTAAATTTTAGACTTGATAAAAGTTCCAAGCTCGACCTCCGATCCAACTTTCAAGTAGTCAAAATGGAATAATACAAACTCATTGAAAGCAAAATATAACAGAGAACATGCTTGCTTATTCGAACCAATACCCATTTTCTGAACTGAATCTAAATTTAGTTTTTTTAGCAAAAATATTTTCTTACAAAAGTTTGAACATGACAGGCTTGCTTGGTTGCTTTGGATTGACAACACAGAAAATGAAAGGCTTGGAATAATAATAATTAATTAAAAGAAGGTAAAGGCAAGTAGCTTTATGTTTTGTTTAAATACGCCTAAAATTATCTTATATATTTTTATCAATATTACCTATACTTAGAAAAAGTAAAACAGTAGATGTTTTCCTAAATGAAGAGAAAACTTTATTCTTAGACATATCTTTTCAAATTTTTGGGGTAAAATTTAATTTAGATCTTAATATTTGACCTCTTTTATAAAGTAGATCTCAAATTATTCTTTTGAATAAATTGAATCTTCGTCTTTTAGCTATTAGCAATTTGGATCATGTCGTCAATTTATCTATTAAATATAGTATATGTATAGGAAAATTAATGAAATAAATCTTGAACTATTAAATCAGTGAAGAGCCAAACCTTAAAGTAATTTTGTGAATATTTAAAACCTCGAGCTATGGAAAATGAAGAAGGTAAACCTCACAGTCATGTTTTTCATTAAAAATTGAAAAAAAATTTCGCAGCGGATAGATCGTCTTTCCATAGCGGACTTGTACATGAAATAGTTATAGTCATGAATTTACTTTCCACTGTGGAAAGAGTATTTTTCGTAGTAGAAGGTTAGTATCCGCTATAAAAATGATATTTTTCTCAGTGGAAGGCTAGTTTCTATAGCAGAAAGGGTAGTTTCCGCAGCAGATACTTACATTTTGCTGCAGAATCTTAATTTTCTCAGCACAACCCGAGGTGAAACACGATTCCAACTTGAAGCACAACCTCAACCTCAACCTTAACGTTAAACACGACCAGTATCTCAATTGGTTCTTTTCCAACCTAGGTCTGATTGTTTCTACTTATTGGTCTTCAGAGCTGAGTTGACGAACAATAGGTACGAAGCTAATATTAAAAATCGTTTGATTATTGTATCTAGAAGAGCATATTTCAATACGTTGACTAATATGATAATACAAGACACATTTCCGTTGAGAAAACTAAGATTCTACAGCAGAAGACAAGTATCTGTTGCAGAAATCACCCTTTACGTTGTGAAAAATACTTTTTTCGCAGCGAATACTTATCTTCTGCTAAAGAAAGCAAGTCCTTGGAATATGACTTACTTTCCGCAGTCGAAGACACGTTTTCCCTGTAGAAAATATTATTTTAAATAAGGGTTTTGCATGCTCTCTTTGTTTTTTGCTGCTGTTTGTTTATTCTTTCCACTTTTTGGACTGTGAAGAGGAGTTTTTGAAGTTTAAGTGGAAAAAGTATAATTAGGTAAATTAGTTCATACAACAAAGAAATCGCTCTCTCAATCAAAGTAAGTTTTTCAACATCTCAAGAGTTTAATTCAAGAGGGTAACTTATTTGTGGCAAGAAGAACATGATGAATCAAAATGTAGTTAATTGTGAAAGTCTGTGAAAGTGGATATTGTATTAGTTGAACAAAGAAATCCAATAAGAAAATTATGTTGGCTTTGACGCAAAGTGGACAATATTATAATAATTAGAATGATGAATCTAACCGAAAATGTGGCCGACAAAAACATCAAATCTCCAAAGGAGAAAGATTGTGAGATAAGGGTGGCTCAAAACTCTAATACTTGTGAGAGCTCAGTCCATACCAAGAAATGTGTACAATCTCACATTCTCGTATCTTACATCGTTTGAGAGAAATAAAAATGAATGTTTTGTAAACAGAGTTTTCGTTCTTGTATATTACAATACGTTTTTGGATAAAACTCAATAACAAAATCATATTGATTTCAGTTCAAAGCTAACAATATTGTATTTGTGGAAAAGATTACTCCACATTATTCCAATCAAATATTAACAAATTCTCATCTTTTGTCCAAACAATGTTCATCTTCTGTCAACAAATGTAAGTTTTTCTCAATCAAATATTATTATCATAAGATTGGGATCATAATGTTTTTTAGTGACTTTTATCTGATGTAGTTGTACTTGATTAAACGCAATATTTGAGTGTAATCATTTATGGAGAACTCAAGAACATAAACCCAGACAGAGCAAGAAACATAGTTCGGAAAGACCCTTATTTGTTGTTTTCTTGAAATTATTTGTTTATTTGTTGTTTCCATATGTTGAGTCATTTTTACTTTTTCCTTTCTTCTTCTTCCGCCAAAGCTCTAAAAGAATGCATATTTTTTAGCAATGTCATTATGAAACTCTAAACTAAACTTGCATCGCCAGAACATTTTCCTAATATTTAATATGTCCTATTATTCTCTGTTTCTTCAATTACACGAGTGGGTGAGACAGAGAGAGGGGGAGAGATTATGTGAAGTGGAAGCAAGAAGCAAATATGTTATCTTGGTAAGAGAACAAAGTTTGTATATATTTTTCTAGGTTCATTTTCTCTATGATTTGTGGATGATGATTACCTTGTGAGCGAAGAAATAAAGTACAAAATAAGAAAAAAAAAAAAGATGAACTCAAAAGTCTCTCTCTCTCAAAATCATTCGTTTAAGCCTTCAAATTTAATATCAAAAATTTTTCCAGTCATGAAACCGCCGCGGTGTCCCGAAACTCTCTCAAAATCATTCATTTAAGTCCTCAAATTTGCGATAAAAAATTTTTCCAATCATGAGACCGCCGCGGTGTCTCAGGAAATCGCCACGGCGTCCAGGCCATGGTTTTGCCTTCTTTTCTTGGAAAACCACGAAGCGTCGGCATTTTATCTATGAACCGCCGCGGCTCCACATCAGATTGTTAACGGCAAACGTGACAGCAATGTTATCTTTGTCATTTTTCCATACGTCAGTGGTTAATTTGTTAGAAAATAAAGTATAGTGGGTGACTTGTCATTGACCACAAACCACAATGGTTAATTTGTCATTTTCCCTAAATTTTACATCTCAACTATCAATATATAAAGTAAATAGAAAATTCTAATATTAGATACGGGAACGAACCAGCCCAATTAGAATTTGAATCACATCTAACTCTAACAATATCCACATTGACACGAATTTCACGTGAGAGATACAATACATGCTTCTCAGCTCACCATAAAACGAATCCAAAACACTAAATTCTGACAATCTCCATCTTCAAAAAAATTCAGATGCAAGGAAAACAAATCTGCAAAACTCTAATGAAAAATAATATACTCTTCCACAAGGGCTCCTGTAGAGCAACCTTAACAATTGATACCGATCAAATTTAAGCCCTATTTAAAATTGAGAGACACACTCAAGAAGAAATCATATCTCCTCAATGGTATCATCGAGTTATTAGAGTCTTCACAACGAACTGCTTGAATATGTTGAAGACTCTCCATTGGAATCACTTCCCTCGAACACATTCAATGCATAACCCATTGAAATAGTTTCACTACTTCGTTGTGGAGCCTTACCTTTTGTCACAACCTAGAAGCAAGCCTAACAGAATCGCCGAGTCAAGCGACTCCATTCTCGGAGAGAACCAGATCGACTAACCCAAGACTAGAGTGAAGCGGAAGTCTTAACATGAAATTAAGCTCAAAACCCAAATTACATGGGTTGGGATCCACATAGTGATCAACAAAAGTCTAGATAATATAATAATAAACAAAAGAACGTATTGTGTTGGAATTAAACCAAACAACAAATCTCAAACGTATGAGAGAAGAGAATGTCGAAGCACCCACTAGAGAGGACACCAACAACGTCCCACAACGACCCATACCGAACCTATACATCAAAGCTAGGAAAAATAAAGTCTAAGGGGTGAGTGACAAACTCAGTAGGGAAATATATATTAAATGCAATGCGTGCAAAAACTATTTTTCTAATCTTTTAGAAAATCATTGTCATGCTTCTCATTTACCGTTCATGGATTTTTAAATCATTTGAAATCACTTTATCATTTTATTAAATAGCTCATGGCCATCGATGTAGTCTCATCAAAAATATGCCAAAAAGCAACACTTCATGAGATAAAGGAATCAAAATGACGGCAATCCGAAGATCCAGCACATCATCTGAGTTCTCGACTAGTCTAACTCAGCGCCTACACAACCCGTATAATCAAAGTAACGTATAAGGTTACTCACGACAAATTGCTCCTCAACTAGCTACCGATAGGGTCCAAGTTGATGGGGGTTGCCGACGAGTGGAGCTATGAGCCGTCACACCACCTGTCAAATGGAAATGTACTAGACGAGCAAAACGTAGCGACCAACAACCTTTTGATCCATGTGACTAAAAACTTGGTCAGGTTCTGGGGCTTGAAACCCAAAGACGCATTATCACCGCCCTATCACCCTTTCAACTTCTGGGACTTAAAACCCAAAGACATATCACCAATGCCCTATCACTCTTCCGCACGTACAAACAATCAATTTTCTCGCAATAGAAGATTGAATGAAATAGTCTTGTGATGTTTTAGCGCCAAAATTGCTTAAAACATCAAGAGAATTCATTCTCCCAATAGATATGCACAGAATATCAAACAGTATACCATGTACGATAAAGTAAACATGATAAAATATACATATACATAAAACACAGATGTGCTGTCGAGACAGTCCCTGTTGGGTTTTCAAGTGTGGTATCCCACAAAATATCAATTTGAAAACATAATACAATGTTGTGCATAAAGTATAAAAATCTCTACCTCAATGACGAATACAAGAACCTTACCAACTAGACAGCTCATCGCACTATTGGAAGTGAAGATCGAAACTAATAACATCTTCATAACCTATAACAAGGTTGCCAAATTTTAACAATCGCACGTGGGAAACAAATTCCAAATCAAGACTAGGAATCCAAGACGGTCTCTAGGAACACCCACTAGTTCCAAATCGAAAATCAAATCTAGGAATACCCAAGAGTCCTAGACTGATGCACAAAACCAAACTGAAGCACGAAACCAAACCGAAAAACCAGGTATGGCTGGTGAAGTCAAATGAAGTTTACTAAACCCAACTCCGAGAAACAAACAGTGCGGTCAACTAAAACATAACCACGGTCAACCCAACTAAGACGATATTACTTGTACAATTAAGTTGTTTAATGCATATTTGTTGATGTTTGTAAATACGTTATTTATTTCCATTGGAAATACTCTTAGTACGGGCATTATTGCCTACTAACGTGTTTACCTAAGTTTATGTAGCTTATAGTATGATCATTGGGACATGCAGATTTCAATAAAAGCAAAAATGGAAGAAGAGGTCACTAAAGGTGCTAGGAGGTCGACCAAATTTCTAGAGAACTAAAGAAGTGGTCGACTGGTTCAAAAATGGTCGACCGACATATTTGATAGATTGCTCGAGTTTTTCAACCTGCTGAAGAAGCAATCGACCGGTGAAGAAATGGTCGACCAAAACATTAAACAGATTGCTCATTATTTATGCGAGCGAGGAAGCAATCGATCAATTGATTGAGCAAGAAATAGAAATTGTGAAGAAGCGGTCGACCGGTATGCTAAAATGGTCGACCGCCCAACTAGAATTCACAATAGTAACATTCCAATGATCGGGAGGTGGTCAACCGACTTCATAGTTTCTATAAATAGAAGACACTTCGAAGTTTAAAGTAACGAAGTGGGAATCGAAGTGAAGCTCTGCCAAATTTTATACTCGATTCCAAATCAATCATAGAGTGTCAATCCTAGCTCTCCCATCCTAAAACTTGAGAGTTTACATTTGGAAAGTTTAGGTCATTTGTTTGTGATTTTAGTTTTACATTTCTATTATACTCAAAAGGTGAAAGGCTATATTGACTCCCGTGAAGATCAATCCTAAGGGTGAGACCTTGAGAATAGTCTGTAAAGGTTTGTTTGACACTCGTGAAGTCAATCATCACCAAGCGGGGAGGTTGCCAAACCGCATGAACAAACTAGTTTGCACTCTCTATCCTTAAACTCTTTCTTATTATTATTATTTGTATGTTTTATATGTGATAAACTATTTACGGATTAAAGTTCATTAAATCACACGAAAAAGTTTAGATCGCCTAATTCCCCTCCCTCCCTCCTTCCTTTTCTATAGGCACATATCGATCCTGTTGGGATTAGAGTGTTGGGATTAGAGTGTTGAGATTAGACTCTCTAATCCGACTCGTATCGAAACGATTGATCAAAGAAAAAGACAAAACTGAAAACACACAGTTTATAATGGTTCACTCTCTGTATGAGAGCTACGTCCACTGGCCGCTAATAGATTTCACTATGATCAAAGAACAGAGTTACAGAAATTGTTTCTTGGTTTTGCCTCACCCTCACTGTTTCTCTCTACTTCTCTCAGACCACCTCCAAAACCCTAATTACATCTTTATATACCTAAAGAAATAGGGTTATGAAAACAGGGTGAAAATACCAAAATACCCTAATCAACAAATTAGACTCCATAACTCAACAATCTCCCACTTGGAGACTAATCACATCATCTCTCCATCTGCAGCGGCATCATGCACATATCTCATCCAAGAAGTCCAACTGAAGTTGCGCACAACTTCAGCTTCTCACTAGTCACAGCTTTCGTCAACATGTCAGCTGGATTTCGACTCCCTGATATCTTCTCAAGTGCCAACACACCATCTTCTAAAATGGATCTGATAAAATGATAGCGCACCTGTATGTGTTTTGTCTTGCCATGATAAACTGGGTTATTTGCCAAAAGGATGGCACTCTGGCTGTCACAATGCAATTTACTCCCATTGTAGTTTTGGCCTAATTCTCGTAGAAAAGGCTGTAACCACATCATCTCCTTCGCGGCTTCTGTCACTGCAATGTACTCTGCTTCACAACTAGAGAGAGCAACTACATCTTGAAGCCTCGAGACCCAACTGATTGCGGTACCACCAAGAGTGTAAACATACCCAGTTCTGCTTTTACTGCTATCAATATCACCACCTTTATCAGCATCAACATATCCATCCAAACCAGAATATGACTTCTGAAAACATAAAGCAAACCCTGAGCTTCCCTTCAAGTATCGCAAGATCCACTTTACGGCTTCCCAATGCTGTTTTCCTGGATTACTCATATACCTACTGACAACTCTCACTGCATGTGCAATATCTAGCCGTGTACAAACCATCGCATACATAAGACTACCAACGGCAGAGGCATATGGAACTCTGGTCATGTAGCTCTTCTCTTCCTCGGTCGACGGTGATTGATCTTTAGATAGTTTGAAGTGACTAGCCAAAGGTGTAGTAACTGGTTTCATATTCTGCATATTGGACCTGCTAAGAACTTTATTCACATAGTCTTCTTGAGAAAGTTTGAGAACACCTCTATCCCTGAATATTCTCATTCCAAGAATTTGTTTTGCAGCACCCAAATCCTTCATAGCAAATTCTTTAGATAACTCCCTCTTCAGCCTGTCAATCTCAGTCAAGCTTGCTCCAGCAATTAACATATCATCAACATAAAGGAGCAGTATAATGTAGGAATTATCAAACCTTTTAATGTAACAGCAGTGATCGGCTTCACATCTCACGAAGTTCTTACTGTTCATGAAGCTGTCAAATCTCTTGTACCACTGTCTTGGAGCCTGTTTCAAACCATACAAACTTTTATGAAGTTTACACACAAACTCCTCTTTCCCCTTCACCTCAAAACCTTGTGGTTGACGCATGTAGATTTCTTCATCTAAACTGCCGTGAAGGAAAGCAGTTTTCACGTCCATTTGCTGTAAATGAAGATCTTCTTTCACAACCAAGCTCAAAACAATTCTGATCGTCGTCAGCTTCACCACTAGTGAGAAAATCTCAGTGTAGTCAATGCCTTCTTTCTGCTGAAAACCTTTGACAACTAATCTAGCTTTAAATCTCTTGTTTCCATCAAGTTCTTCTTTAATCCGGTAAACCCACTTGTTATGCAGTGCTTTCTTTCCCTTTCGGCAACTTAGTCAATTTCCAGGTTTCATTTGACTTTAGTAAGTCCATTTCATCTTTCATGGTTGCCTCCCACTCAATCAAATCATCTGATTGTTTGACTTCCTCATAACATCCTGGTTCACCTCTATCAGTAAGCAAAATATAATTTAGAGACGGTGACCATCTTTGAGTTGGTTTGCTAGTTCTGAATGATCGTCTTGGTTCTATAATCGGCGTTTGCAAATTTTCTTCTAGAACTGTATTCTCATCAATTTTTTCTTCAATAATACTCTGATCTTCTTTTCTAGTCAGAGTATCTTCTCCTAAAAAATCTCTGAAGTTGACCACAGTAGACTCTTTCAATACTGAACTCCCACTGTTTGAAGTGTTAGCAACTTCATCTTTACAGAGAACCTTCTCGTTGAAGATGACATTCCTACTGCGTATGATCTTCTGATTTTGATTATCTCAGAAACGATAACCAATCTCGGAGTCACCATAGCCAATGAAAAAACACTTCTTAGATTTCGGATCAAGTTTGCTTCTATTAGAATCATCAACATGAATATAAGATAAACAGCCAAATACTTTCATGAACGAAAAATCTACCTTTTTCCCGCTCCAAGCTTCTTCTGGAAGTTTAAAATTCAAAGGTACGGAGGGTCCTCTATTGATCAAGTAAGCTGCTGTGCTAACTGCTTCTGCCCAAAAAAATTTAGGTAATCCAGCATGCAATCTCATACTCCTTGCACGCTCATTCAACGTTCTGTTCATCGTCTCAGCTACTCCATTTTCTTGAGGCGTTCGAGGAATGGTCTTCACCATCTTGATTCCATTTACAGCACAACATTCTTTAAAATTTGCTTCTATATACTCACCTCCATTGTCAGATCTTAGACATTTCACCTTTAGGTTCGTTTCATTTTCGACCAGGGCCTTCCACTTCTTGAACACACTGAAAACATCAGATTTTTTCTTCAAAAAATAGACCCATACATTTCTTGTTGAATCATCTATGAAAGTCACATAATAGACTGATCCACCAAGAGAAGAAACTTCTGCGGGTCCCCACACATCAGTGTGCACTAATTCAAGTCGCTTCTTTTTTGGCTCTTTCCCAACCTTTAGGAAACTGACACGCTTCTGCTTGCCAAGAATACAGCTCTCACATAGCTGATGCTCAACAGACTTTAACTCTGGAATCTGACCACCATTGACAAGAATTTTCATTCCTTTCTCGCTCATATGGTCCAACCTGCAATGCCATAAATCTGTGTTGCTTTGACTGTCAACATTTGCAATTGTATCTCTGCATGTATATGTCATGTATAGGGTTCCTGTTTTCTGACCTCGAGCAACAACCATTGCTCCCTTAGTTACCTTCCAAACATTGGTCCCGAAAGTGACGTGGAACCCTCACCATCAAGCTGCCCCACTAATATCAAGTTTCGCATCAACCCCGGAACATGTCTCACTTTACTGATACTCCAAACTGACCCGTTTGTTGTCTTTAATTTTATGTCCCCGATGCCAACAATATCCAGTGGCTCACCATCTGCAAGATAGACTTTCCCATGATTTCCAGCTATATAATTTTCAAATAATTCTCTGTGTTCCGTGGTATGAAAAGATGCTCCCGAGTCCAAAACCCATGAGTCTATTGGGCTGTCAACTGAAAGAATCAACGCGTCTGTGTTTTCCTCAGTTGTTGCATTTGCTCCATCACTTTTGTCAATATTATTCTTCTTCGGTGCTTTGCAGTCCCTTTTGATGTGACCCTGCTTGCCACAATTCCAGCACTCAAATTTTCTTCCAAATTTAGACTGACCCCTTCCATTTCTCGACTTTGATCTGCTTCTGCCCCGATTAGAATTCCTGTTACTAGTTCACCCTCTGTTTTCCACATTCAATGCTGAGCTCGTCGATGTTTCACCAGAATCAATTCTTCGAACTTCCTCGGCTAGAATTCGATCCCTCACATCAGTAAATACTAACTTTGAGCTTCCAATTGAATTACTGACTGCTGCTATCATAGGCTCCCAACTATTTGGTAAAGATGCCAGTAAAATTAGGGCACGTACCAGAATTCAACTGATTTACGACTGTATTAAATTCGTTCAGATGAGCTGCTACAGAAGTTCCTTCAGCCATTTTCAGATTGAACAATTTTTTCATCAGATGCACCTTATTATTTGCAGATGGTTTCTCGAACATATCAGATAACGCTTTCATTAATCCTGCGGTGGTCTTTTCCTTTGCAACGTTGTGAGCAACGCTTTTGGTTAGCGTCAATCGGATGACTCCCAAAACCTGTCTATCAAGAAGATTCCATTCAGCATCTTCCATTTTTTCCGGTTTCTCACTCAACGGGATATGAAGCTTCTTTCCATACAAGTAATCTTCAATCTGCATTCTCCAGAAAGCATATCAGTCCCATCAAATTTACTAATACCGTATGTACTGTCTTCACCTGTCATTTTTTTTCAATACCCAGTCAATTTCACAAAATATTCCAACCAATTAATCCAACCAAAAAATTTTAGAAATTCAACCCAAAAAAAAATCCAAAATTTTGTTGGAGACGCCAAGTCGGCGGACTGTTTCTTCACAGTCGCAGTTCACTGGTCCGAGATTGGCTCCTAGCTTCCTGTAGGACGGCGCACGGCGGACTGCGACGTGCGATCGACCGGCTTCAGCTTCTCTGCGATGAACGGCGGCGTCGGGTCTCTCTTCTCTTTGGAGACCGACGGCGGGCAGGGCACAAACAAAGGCTTCTCTGTTTCTTCGATACGGACAGCGGGGCATCGGCTGGGTGTCGTGTTCTGGTCGCGGCGTGCGACGGACGGCAGCGGTCAACTGAGTTCTTTGCTTCGTGGAGGACGCCGCGACTAGCAGATTCGTTCGTCGCTGGAGATGCGAAGACGCAGGGCAGATCGTCTTCGTTCCTGGAGAGAATGGATCTGCGGGCAGGAGCTAGCGTTTCAAGCAGGGGGGCAGATCCGGGCAGCTCCAATTTTCCTTTTTTCTTTTTCAATTTCTAATTTCCAAAACCAAATCACGAACTCGTTCCTACTTCGATACTTTCGACAAATCAATCCCTGATTATCGAAACCACTTCAACCTTAGCTCTGATACCAGTTGTTGGGAATAGATGGTATTGAGATTAGACGCTCTAATCCGACTTGTATCGAAACAATTGATCAAAAAAAAAGACAAAACTGAAAACACACAGTTTATAGTGGTTCACTCTCTGTATGAGAGCTACGTCCACTGGCCGCTAACAGATTTCACTATGATCAAATAACAGAGTTACAGAAATTGTTTCTTGGTTTTGCCTCACCCTCACTGTTTCTCTCTACTTCTCTTAGACCACCTCCAAAACCCTAATTACATCTTTATATACCTAAAGAAATAGGGTTATGAAAACATGGTGAAAATACCAAAATACCCTAATCAACAAATTAGACTCCATAACTCAACAGATCCTACACCGGTACCTCAACAGACAACTAGAAAGACCCACCAGTTGACAAGACACGGGGACAACTGAACAACTCAGCAGTTGAGAAGACATAGCTGGAGTCATTTGAACCTGATCATGGTCGATAAGGCACAATGGTGGTCAACCAAGACCATGCAGCAGTCGATGAGGAAAATTGAAGGTCAATCGGGACCTTGCAGTGTCTACCTGACTCAACAATGGTCAACCAAGACAAGTCGACATTCAACTGGAACCTCACAGAGGTCAATAAGACACGCCTGCAACCATCAAAGACTCAATAGTCGAGGAGACTCATCTAAATTCAGTTGAGTATGACTTTATTGGGAATCGACTCAAAATTCATAAATTGAACCGAGCCTAAAACCATGCCAAAAGATAAGAATTTCCTTCAATAAGTCATAAGGGACAGATGAAAGGATCTTATACCAAGTTTAGGAACCTAACCGACACACAAACGACCTAAAAACATGACAAAATACACCGTATCATCGACTAGGGACCTCCTGCTGGTGACTTGGGACCATTCCTAGACATTCTGCCCAGTTCAAGGTTGACCATAAATAAAACGGCAGGTGACCAAAACTGTCGCAGTCGACCGGACTTACATCCGGTTGGCGAACGATCATTGGTCGACTCTTCTATGGGGCAGAGAACGATGGGCAAAAGAGGAGGATGATTCTTCCTCTGTAGTGTCTGACTCTGTTCTGTCGAAGCAGAGGCTGTTGACTAAGGGGTTGGGATTGTGACTGAAGCTAGGGCTGATTGGAGGAAGGCGGCAGACTACATAGCTGAAACCATCATGATGCAAGGCGATTCTGTGTAGACGATATCTTATGCGTCATGCTCGTAGTGGCGACTAGACTGCCAAGTTAATCAAACGAGCGATGGATTGGCAGGCAGCGATTCCTTCTGGCACTTGACGGGAGTTCTTTTTCCTAAAAATTGCAAATTTCACAAATTTGCAAACATCACAATTCGTTTCATCCAAGTACAGAAATTCTCAACTTTGCTATGATACCAATTGTTAAAAATCGAACGCAAAATTAGAAAAAGAAAAACATGCGAACATAAAGATACCAAAATTTATATAGAAGATCTTTTCGAAGAAAAATCATAGGCATAAGAAAAATTCACTAATAAAAAATTAAAGTACAATAAATTTTATATCTCAATCATCAATATATAGAATAAATAAAAATTCTTAATATTAGTTCCGGTCTCACGACATCAACTGAAATTCAGCCCACAACGAAGTATATGTATCTATCCCTCTAGCAAATACCGTTTCTACCAAGACTCATCAACCAACACTCTTCTCTGTCTCTCTCTTTCCCATATTGTAAGCAAACCCCACAACCATCACCATCACATGATAATTTTTTCCACTTCATGAATCCTCTCTCTCTCTCTCTCTCTCTCTCTCTCTCTCTCTCTCTGCTCGTTGTCTTTTTATAAGTTTTGCACTAATAGGCATAAACCCAGTTGGAAGAAAAACCGTACCCTGAAGTTTTCAAACAGTGGATCGAAAAACAGAGTTTTTCTTTACTGAAAAAGATGAGAAAACCAGAGGTCCCGGGAAAGAACAGCTCCTCCATTACCAAGCTAAGAAAGGGTTTGTGGTCCCCTGCAGAAGATGAAAAGCTGATGAGCTATATGCTGAGCAATGGCCAAGGGTGTTGGAGTGACGTGGCAAGATATGCAGGCCTCCAAAGATGTGGGAAAAGCTGTAGGCTTCGTTGGATTAACTACTTGAGACCTGATCTCAAGAGAGGTGCATTCTCTCCCCAAGAAGAAGACCTGATCATTCATTTCCATTCTCTCCTTGGCAACAGGTTTCTTCTCTCTCTCTCTCTCTCTCTCTCTCTCTCTCTCTCTCTCTCTCTCTCTCTCTCCCTCCCTCCCTCTCTCTCTCGTCTTCTTTCCTTCCATCTTTCGTGATCTTTTGATGTTCTACCAACTTGTTATTTTTTACATTTTTCCAACATTGAAGATGGAGTCAGAAAATTACTTTTGAAATGCGTTTAAAACAAGAATGTTCCTTTTCAGTACCTGCACTTACATTAGGATAATGGCCTACAAACTTATCTTAATATATATCTCGAGGAATAAAAAACCAAATTTACCTCAAAACTATGGTGCTCTTGACAGTAAATATTTAGGTCAGATAGAATTATTCCATTAGAATAGAAAAAGTGTTATTAGAGAGAGAAACTAGAGAGTGAGGAAAATGACATTTTGATGAATTATTTTACATTAAAATGGGTAAGTATTCCCTATGTTCATGCATATATATATAATTACATTACCCTCCTGGTATTTGGAGAAAAAATGCCGAATGAAAATGACTCTCGTCTTGTTTGTCTCCTTTGAATTAAATACTCCTGCATACACCTGCTCTTTCCATTAACCTCAATCTTTCCATGCAAAGCCATGCATTTGGAAAAGAATGACAAACTCACTTTCCATGATCTCTCTCACTCACAGAGAGAGAGAGAGAGAAAGAGAGAGAGAGAGAGAGCATGTCCTTTGATCTGAAGACACTCCAGTAAAGGTTTGTGCACGTGATGTAAAGAAAACATTCTGATTATTATAAATGAAGAGTCTTATATCTACCTAAATTTTGCAGTGTGTAAGGAGAAATGATCGTTTTTATGAGTTAGGATTAGAACGAAAGCATATCTTTTGTTGGGTCCATGATTTTTTCAAGAAATTTACAGTTTCAAACTTTTACTTTAATCTGAAACGACGATGGTGTCTCTTCTGTCGAAAGGTGGTCTCAAATTGCGGCTCGCTTGCCAGGAAGAACCGACAACGAAATAAAGAATTTCTGGAATTCAACCATAAAGAAGAGGCTGAAGAACGTCTTGTCGTCTACTCCTTCTTCAACCTCGCCAAATACAAGTCTTTTAGCAGCACATCCCACCAGTGGAGGGGTCTTCGGAGGAGGAGGAGAAGGGTTTGTCCCCATAGATCCATCACCTTCGATGCACAACACAGTTTTCAACCACATGATCGATCCATTCTCTTTGCCCGGGATTGGCGGGTACATTCAATCACAGCCGTCGATGACGCCACAGTTTGAGTTGGGTGGCAACTGTTTTTACGAAGAAGGGGTCGTCTTTAAAACTGAGTTTGAAGGGGGTGGTTTTGCTCCGCCATTAGAGAGATGCGTGAGCACTGAGGAGAATCTAAAAACCGAAAACAGATGCCTTAGAAACCCCAATAATCAATTTTACGAAGAGCGTACAATGGCCGCATGGGAATTAGAGGATTTGATGAGAGATGTTTCTTCTTCCTTCCCCTGTCTCCATCTCCAAATCGTTTAAGTTCCATTATTGATTATCCCTACACACACTAAAATACCATATCATCATTGTTGGGTTTGTGATATATTTTCTTGGGTTGTAAGATTTGTTATTAATGGAGAATGGTACAGTTTTAAGAATGGAATCTCCTCTCTCTCTCTCTCTCTCTCTTTCTCTCTCTAAAAGATGAGATTTTTTTTGCAGTCTTCTTAAGCTTAATGAGCATGTTCATCTTTCAAAGCAAACCAAAGGGATGAGGAAGATCATTGCTTCTCTAGATGACGTTTAATCAGTTAGTTGAGCTCTCTCCACTAGAAAGAAAATCATTATTATCACTTTTTTTAACCCATTTTTTATTCTGATGTTGACTATCCATTCCTTCCTTCTGCAACTAATCTCTTCTTATTCCCTGATATAATCACCCAAATTAACTAATCATAACTCACCGCTAAAACAATCTATCCCGGAGTTGCTCCGATCAGGCGACACAACTAAATCGAACAATCAACCCAGGAGTTGTTCCGAGCAAGAGGACAAGAGAATATTTTGGAGCCAAACCCATTATTCTGCCATCTGTTGTGACAGAAAAAAAACATGCTCTGGTTGATTAAGAATTAATAATAATTAATTAATTGGAGAAGTGAACAGAAAGCAAACTTTAGAATGACACGTAACAATAATTATTGATCAAGAAGATAAAAAGAGGTCACTTTTTCTAGATTAATGAGGGACAGAGAAAAGTGTGTTTCTTAATCATTCCATGCAGCATTTCTCACCTATGACTAAACTAATAGGTGTTGTTCATCAATTCTTGTCATCAGCAAATGAAAAGACTTGATTGTCTGACCCAATTTGCCAATCAAACAAACCATTAAATCCAAATAATAGAAATGTTGATAGAATTAACAATGTTAATGTTAAACAAAGAGCTAAACTCTTTACAATCAATCCATTTGACTTTTTCTTTGCCTTGCTCACAACTTTTTCATTTCCTCAATCTAACACTACATCCACTATTATATCAAATGCAGGATGCTAAAATTTTTACCCTTCAAGATAACATAAGAACAACTTGTTCCATCATTATCAACTCTTAATTTTAACTCTTAGAAAAAGAATTATTGTATCATTTTATTTTATGTACCTATTTTGAAAACAAGTGATTAAGTAAAAGAAAATTAATATTTTTATTTATGCAATGCTGCATAATAAGAATCGATTTTATTAACTTTTAAGATAAAATGTTAGGTGAAATATGCATATTTATTTTGTTTTATCTTATAAGAATCAAATATTGATATATTTTGAAGCTGAATCATCAAGTTTAAATTGAGAAATTGTGAATGTTGTTGAGATTTTTATAGAACAAAATATTCACAACAACAAAGGGAATTGATTTACTCTTCTATTTTTGGGGGAAAAAAATTATAAAGAGAAAGAAAATGAGATGATTTTAAATTTTGGTTGGATTGGTTGGATGAGAGAGATGTTTTGATTTAAAAAAGTAGATAAATAGTTAAATGGATGGAGAGGTTGTTGACTATAAAATAAGGAAACTTCACAAGAAAAACTTGTGGAATAATCTAAATCCAAAGAGGAATTATAGAGAGCTAAAAAGAGGAAACGAAACCCAAAAGCAAGGATTCAAAGTAGAGATGATGCGGATTCTTCTTGCTGTGAATAAGAGGAAGAAATTCTGCGATAGAACCGCACCATCCTTCAGACATCAACTTCTGTTATTCACGTCAACTATTCTGGACACCGCATCTAACAACATCGCAATAACAGAGAAGATTAATTATATTTTTCTGATTTTCAATATGTTGAACTCCACCACTTCTATGATCATTTTTATTTCTGTTATGGACTAATTTTCTATTGGCTAAGATGAAAGAGTATTTGACAATGTGAATCTTCTATTCTTGCTAAAGTTGGTTGCATGAAAAAAGTTGTATAATTTAATATGTTTTTAACGTTTATTTTGTTTAGTGTCGATAGCATGAATAAATATTTATATTTCTATTGTAGTTGTTGGTAAATAGGAATTAATAAATGATATTAAATTGTGTGAGAATAAAAATTTACACAGTTTTATTTGAATCACATAGCATATTTAAAATAACATTGAATGAGATTTTTGTGATATTTGTTTCTATAAGTATGAATAAAATATTATGAAAATTTGTCAAACAACTCAACAATACCTTAAATTAAAAAGTAAATTCTAAGTCATCTAAAGGTTTTGCCACAAAACCCTACAACATTTGCAGTGAATTCACTTAGGAAAAGAAATCAAATCTGAGTCAAGTTTTCATTATAAGAATTTCTCACTTATTTATTTGCATTCTAATGTAATTATTCGACACTATTTTTATTTAATTATTTTGCTTAAATTTAATTTGTGTTAAATTTGTCGATTGACATTTACTTACTATTATTACTTTGCGGCACGTGCAATTACCTATGAGTGTAATTTTGTACCAACAATATCTAGAAGACTTTCAAGAAAAACACAAACATGAAAATAAGTATTAAAAACGACGCATGAAATGACAAGAGACATTGACAATGTTAACAAAAAATTCAATATCGTCAAGGAGAGGAAAAGATCATTTTGCTCAAGCTGAACAAATACGTTGAGACCATTCATGTATATAAATGGCACTTGGTGAACTGTCTAATTAGCAGATAGCACTTGATCAAAAAGAAATATAGAGTAAAGAGAACTAAGAAAAGACTCCCCGCTCCCAAATGCTTCATTAAACTTCAAATCTAACACACTCTATCCCCACCAAAAGAGTGAATTACAAAAATAGTTTTAGATTCTCCTTCCAAAAAATAGAGACTAATGATAAGCAAGGTCTCTAAGCCTAATCGATCCGTTATACTACACAAGACAAATCTATGGTCAGAACTGGTTTGAATTGTGGAACAAAAATATGAACAAATGGAATATGCGAGCAGCAGCATACTGATAGGTCTTTAATTGGATAGACATGAGAAAGGAGGAAAAACGGTTCAAGCGACATAGGAAGACAAGAAGAAAATGGGAAAGGGCAGTGGCGCCACAGCGCTGGGATGCCAAAATGGTAGAGGGGATCGCACTGAGGTCCTCTCAATCTGACACTATGGCAACAGATTATAGAACGCACAGCGCCACAACACTGACATAAAATAATTGTCGCCTTCAGGCAACTTGGTTTTTTATTGGTTGTTTTTTTAATGATTGATGAATGGATTATATGTAGGAGAGGAGGGTAAGAGTGTTTTTCATGTAAAAACAAAGTGTGATCAGATTTTTTCCCAAAAAAGGAATTTTTGTTTGTGATTTGTGTTTGGTATCACATACCAACTCTTCAAGAAGTCGGGATCATTTTTTCATATCAAAATTACCTGCAACTAATGAGAATAATTTCTGATACATGAGTTATCACCAGAACGGACAATCAAGAACAATGAGCTAATAAATTTGCAACATTCTAATGATAGGTATTTTCTGTTATCTGCACAAAAAATGCCAACATCCGACCACAATCAGCTCTATAAAGTAGCCTCCAAATTAAATCTAGCCCTGATCCACCGTAATATGCTGAATATATCTCTTTCAGGGCTTTGATTAATACTATAGTTTACTCATACCTTGTCTACTTAATACATTATATTGCTCAATGTTTGGACGTACCTCTTGTGTCTCGAACAAACATTTTCTCCATTTGCAAAATTATCATACTTTATGCAGGTGAAATAAATGCTTCATCTTGCAATTGAAAACACTTCATGCACTTAATGCCAATGTAGAGCGTCCATGCATATCAATAAAGATAATCCAACTGGAAGATTAAAAGAGGATATGTTATTTTCATCATATTGGAGGACTTCAAAAAAAATATGGAGAGTAGTGATTTAACTTTAAACAAGAAACCGTATTTTATAGTAGAACCTGTGTTATGCAGAAAAATTGCTCCAGCCACAAGACAGTCCATTTAATCTTCCTTGTCGATAGAAATTACAATCTTTCTTGGAGTAATCTCCTCATTCAATTTTCTGACATACTTCAAGAATTAGAGCTTCTCAGATTCCATTATAAATGTCCAGTTCACTTGCAAATGTCATCTTTATGGCAGGTTGAAACAGTAACCAAACTACTCCCAGCACCCTTAACCAGCTCTTTTTCCCTCATAATGCTCCGAAATTCCTCCACAGCCTCCCACTTTCCTGCCAACGCATAAAAATTTGATAACAACACATAAATTTCAGGATTATTTGGCTCCAACTCCAATAGATTCTTTGCGACACGCTCACCCCTTGTGAAATCAAAGTTATGAATGCAAGCATTGAGTAATGCAGCCCATACCGCCACATTACACCTAGGAACATACATTGCCGTTTCATCAAACAGATGCCACATTTCATCTATCAAACCAGCTCGGCCTAAGATGTCTATAAAACAAACGAAGTGTTCAGGACCTAGATGAAACCAGTATTTCTCCTTCGCCAAATTGAAACATTCTCGACCCTTCTCCACTAGTCCAGAATGCCCACATGCAGACAAAACAGCAAGAATAGTTACAGAATTTGGTGAGACTCTGGAAGTTTCATTCATCAGTTTGAAAAGCTCAAAAGCTTCAAACCCATTTCCATGGCTTCCATACGCATCAATCATGCTCGTCCAGGAAACAACATCTTTATGAAAAATTCTATCAAACAGACACCGAGCATTCAAAATCTGTCCACATTTTGCATACATGTCTAAGAGAACATTGCATAACTGGGTATTCGAAGTAAAACAATGTCGTACAGCAACGCAATGTATCTGTTTTCCTATCCACAACTCAATATTATCAGAGCAAGCAGCAAGTGCACTAGTAAGACCTATCACATTCAGTTTCCTAGCACTCATAATGGAGAATGCCTCCAAATATTTACGATTTTTTATACACCCTGAAATCAGTGAATTATTCAGAGCTTCATCTTTTGTATCGTTCAAAGAAGAGTACACTCTCATGGCGTCACTCAGATTGCCTTGGCTTGAGTAAAAATCAATCAGAGCAGTACCCAAAAACACCATATCTCGACCCATCACCACCACCACGCCGTGAACCTGCTTGCCCTGTTGAAATGCCTTCAAAAGGGCACAAGCCTTGATCACAGAACACAGAGTGAATTCGCTAAACTCCACTCCTTCCACCCTCATTGCTTCAAAAACACCAAGTGCTTTTCGTGCAAGGCCCTGCCTCAAAAAGCTTGAAAGCAAAGCATTCCATGAAACAATATCCTTAAATTCCATCTCTTCAAAGACTCTAACAGAGTCATCAAGATAGCCACATTTGGAGTACATATCCATGACAGCAGTTTTAGCCACTGTTCCTGACTCAGCCCCTAGTTTGATCATCAAACCATGAATTCGTTTTCCCCTTTCGGGTCCTAGAAAAGCTGAGCAAGCAGTCAAAATAGGAGTAAAAGTGTAGGTGTTTAGACAAGAACAAGCACAATGCATACGACGGAAAAGAGACCATGCCGTAAAGTAATCACCACCACGCACATGCGAAGTAAGAAGAGCATTGAGCGAATGAAGGTCAGTGTGAAGTATTTCATCGAACTGCTGGGTGTGGAGCCTCCTCAAGAAAGAGGAAAAATCATTTTTTGCAAGCGAGTTAAGAAGAGGACGAACCCAATGACAATCAGGGGACATAAACTTCTCAAGACTTTCACTACTTGTAGCGTTCAGCACACCTTTTAGTAGATCAAAGACCTTTTCAAGAATATGTTTCTGCAGACTGCTTGGAATTGGATGTCAGCTGCCAGCTGCCAGCTGGCCAGAGGATCCATAAAATTGAATTTGAAGCAGTGGATTTAAATTTTCAAAAAGCTAGTAAAAGCAATAGAAATGCATCGATAGATTAATGATCGAGCTATTTCATTACGCTAGGACCAATCATACTTAAAATATACACCAAGCAAACATAAAATTATGCACTGAGTCAATATACTTTACAGAGTCATCATTTTTTTGTTTCTCAATGGTATATACACGTGACAAAAAAAATTTAAACATTTCGTCTCCCTTATTCTATTCATTTTCTTAGGTTTATTGTTCGGTTCTTGTCGCCAGTAGTGAAATTTCTATGAACTCGCAAGGAAGGAAAAAACGACAGAAAATAATCAAAAAATCTACTAGTTCAGTAAATTCACCGGAATGTTTGAGTTCGTATCTCTCAACCATCCCTGAAGTACCTCGGGAATTCCGGCCCAGCAATGATCTACTTCCTGAGGCAGGAATGAAACAGGCGAAACAGAAAAACTTAGAGAAGCGCGAAGTAAGAGAGCAGTGAAGATCTGAGAAAGACGACGACGAGGGGAAGAGCGATGAGCAAAGGCAGGGGAATGGGTGTTGCAGAGCTTCCTTCGAGTAGACTGCAAATTAGGGCGGGTCTTTCGAATTGGTGGGCAGTTTTTCTGAATCACCGGTTTAATGAATACCCGAACCAGGATACAGTTGCAGGTTCGGGTTGGTTCTATATTATTAATATCTTATGACGTAAGGAATGTATGACATGTGGCATGCTTTGCTGGCTCAGTGCTCCCCACTTTCGCGCCAAACGTCTCTCTGATTTTCGCTCTTCAGGTGCGTGTCATGTGGGTACATAATCGGTTACGTCACCCCGTCGTCTTTTTCCAGCGTCCACTTTGTCGACCGGATACCTCCTTTTCCCGGTTCCTCTACAGGATAAGATCGGACGCTGGGGGCGAGATGCCCGACCGGGTCAGTGAGTGCTCGGTAAGAAACCAGCTGGAGCTAGAGTGGGTCCAAGATCGGTGGGGCCTATGGTAGGTGGAGAATCATAGCCGTAGGTGAGGAATTTAAATAGGCGGCGGAGTCGGAGTGTTGGTATTTGTGTGGGAAAATCGAAGTGGAAGTCTCATTGATCCTCGAAGATTCTCGGAATTTCTTACCTCCCCTAGAATCTAGGGTTTTGGATTTACTTGCTTTCTATGCGCTGGGTGAGTTCTTCGATCGCTATTTTTTTTTTTCATTTATGTTGTTTTTTTTTATGATTTCTAGGGTTTTTTTTTGTCTTAGCTGTTTTGACTTTTTTTGTATTACTAATTTAGTTGCATAAGGTGATTAAGTAGGAGATTTATGGGTTTTCAATTTTTTTTTAAGTAGTTTTTGAGCTATCGTATCTGTAGATATTGTTTCTGGCGTAGAATTTCACCTATTGTCTGTTTGGTTACGAAGAATATTACTGCAGAAGAGGTTTACATGGTCTTCTAATTTACTTTGAAATTCATCTGCAATTTTAAGAATTTTGAAGTGTAAAACTTTAGATCAAGTTTGGTTGCTTCTTAATGGTCCAAGTTTATTTGCAAGAGCTGTTTAATGATTCAGAAATATCGAGCTCTGGCCGAGGAGGACATGAGAAGCATGATTTAGTTACTCAATTGTATTTTATTTTTTTAATTTAAATCATGTTTATCATAGCGGTTAGTTTAATTGTCAGCATAGTTCTGTGTTTAATTGACTTAAGTAAACAGATTAGTATTCCCCAACAGTCTTGATTTTTGACTGAATGCTGTTTTTGTATATGGGCTTTATGATTGTTCTAATCATAGTGAAATAGGAAATAGGGAGAGGTTTCATGTATTTGTTTCTGCTCCAGTGATCAAATACTTTCTGATTTTTTTTGTG
>CM039481.1:2846594-2873757 GCA_022433065.1 Begonia loranthoides
GGGGGGGGGGGGGTGGCGGTAAAGTTTTCAGGTAAAGTTTTCAGGCTTTGGTGTAATTTTAACATCCTTTATACTGTTTAAACAGTGTTTCTTTTCTGTAACTACTGATCAGAAAAAAAAATATTACCTTTTGTAATAACATTGGCTTCTTCCATGTGATCGTAGATTTCTTTTTTGGGTTCTTCTAGTATGAACAAGGAAATTTTTAAATTTTTTGGGAAAATATTATATATTTGTTATCTTAAGATGTTGATAAAGATTTAGGAGGTGGTGCAGCCTCTTGGAAGAATCCAAAGATAATGCGGCCTAAGCCTGAAAATGTAAATGGACTAGAACCTCCTCAACATTCCGTTCATCCAATTAGCAGTTTTACTGAGCCGTGGTGGCGTAATATGGGGTATAATCCTATCTCTGCCCCAATGCCGATGATGGGGAAAAACGCTTCTAATCCAAACTCATTGGAGTGCGCAGATGGTGTTTCAGAGTCCAATGATGATCAATTGATGTCAGATGATCTGGATGAAGAAGATGATGGTGTCTCCAGTGAAACACATACTATTGCATCACCATCATCTGGTAGTTATTTAAATTTCTCGTCAAAATAATAAGCTAGTGACTAGTTCGGTCTTTGTACTCAGGTGCCTGACATATGGTGCATCCCCAGAAAAAGCAATTGACATGGAATTTCATGAAATTTTTTTTTTACTTCATTACAGCTGTTAAAATTTTTACTCCATTACAGCTGCTAATTTAAGCCAAGAGCAACAAAATCATCAGCATGTCGCTCCCACCATGCCCACCATGCACAATGAACCTATCACACAACCTAGGCAACTCGAACTTATCGGTCACTCTATGGTATGGACGGGACCTGCTTAATTTGTGGCCTGTGACTGTAGTTTGTTGAGCTTAAACTTAGTGTAAATTATTATTGGTGCCGGCACTCTAGTTTCGAACCTTAATTTGTTGCTTTTTTTGCAGACTTGTTGTGCAGCAAATCCATATCAGGATTCATGTATGGGAGGAATTATGGCTACTTATGGGCACCAGCCTTTGGTATGCCATTCTATATATAAGCTTAAGATATTTTATTTAATATATCTCAAAAAGATTGAAGTTGTGTAAGAGATTCATGTCTGGGTGGAACTATGTTCATTTCTGGGCACCAGCCTTCAGTTCGGTATGTCGTTCTTTGTTTGAGCATAAGATATTTTATTTAATATATCTTGAAAACATTGAAGTTGTGTTAGAGATTTTTATATTGCAGTGTGAAGACAATGTAAACTTTGATGTGTCTTTCATGTTATTATGTCAACATCAAAGTGCTTGAGGCATGTGCACTTTAACTTACCAATGAAGAGATATTTTTGTTTTCTATGTATTAAATTTTTTCTTTCTTTTTTTTTTCCTACTTTGTTGTTCTTTTTTCTCACATATTATCAAGAATGTGTGCTTAATAGGAGTACGTCCATATTGACACATTATTTTTCAGTGAAGAATCTGATTGAGTTTGACTTGTTAATCTGTTACCGCAGGGTTTGTACGAACATATTATTTGAAGAGACAAAAATTTCTATGCATACATGAAGTTTCTTGTAAAATTTTTAGATTATTTTGAACTTGCGAATCAAAAGCACTGACTTCTTTAACCTTATGAATTGAATTATGCTTTATTGTTCTTTCTATTTTTCAAACGTGAATATTAATTTTTTATTAATTTTCGAAACATCAATCTTCTGGTTGTGGTTGAGATTTAACCATGCTAAGGCAAACACATTTTACCTAATAACCATAAAATGACATCTAAAAGGTAGTAATACTGATATATTGAAATCTCTCTGTTTTGCCAATATAATCTAATTTTTTGATATTTCAAATTTGTTGCCAATATAATCTTAAAATCTCCTTTTTTCTTTGCTGTATAAGTATGTCGTCAATGCTAAATATTTAGGCTATGCACTTTTTTTCTGACAGTTTTATCCTCCTTTTCCCGGAATGCCACATGGTAGAATGCCTTTGCCTCATGAGATGGCTCAAGAGCCTGTTTTTGTGAATGCCAAACAATATCAAGGCATTATAAGGCGAAGACAAGCACGCGCTAAGGCTGAGGTTGAAAAGAAGCTGGTAAAAGTCAGAAAGGTACAAAGGCCTTGTAGTTGTTGGACATTTACACTTCGTTATGTTGTGCAGTTTAATTTTTATCGCTGCGCAAAAGGTATGAAATTTCTCCGTTATCTGCACTGATCACAGAGAAAAACATTCCAATGAATACTAGAATGTGATTTGTAGGATTATCAATGTTACTATTTTAAAATTAAATCGCATTAGATCAAGAAAAGATTTGTTGGAGCTTTGACTGTGAAATAAGCACTTCTACTCTTTTTTAAGTTGTGCAAGCTTGAGCAGTATCATGTTCTTGCCCATTTAAGATTCGAGCTTAAGCTTAAGTAGGCGCACTTGTCCTCTGCAGTAAAACCCCAGCAAACCAATTTACAGTTTAAACATATGAAAGGCATGCTATTGAGTGTTGAACATCTCTGATATATAATAAGCTAATCTTCTTGATTTACAGCCCTACCTTCATGAATCTCGCCACCAGCATGCAATGAGAAGGCCAAGAGGAAGCGGAGGGCGTTTTGCTAAGAAAGACAAAATGGATACTTTAAACTTCCCTGCCGAAGAAAGGGGTACAACCTCTTGTCCTCCCCCTCCCACTCCCCCTCTTCACCCTCTGCTAGTCCATCTGGCTCTGGACCCACGCTATTTACTTCTTACTCACTAACCCTTCACGGTGGTTTTTCTGTCCTCAACTTATAAACTTGTGCTTGCTCAGGCGAAAGGCGGGTGGACAGAGACTGCAATCCTGGGAATCCCTTGGTAGAGAGGTGGGTGTAAAGCTCCCCATCAATGGAGGATCCTGCGAGCCTGTCAGAAATACTACCCTCCTAATTTTGTCAGGATTTCGAGGCGGCAAATCATTCTTGGCTTTGTTTGTTACCTACTTAGTGGTACTCTCGTGACAAGAGCTATATTTTAGTGAAATATGGTTCCTTGTTTGGTGAATTAGACTCTTCAGATGATAGTTTTAACGTACAAAAGCAGCTTGGCGTGGACACTTGTTTTTCTCAATCTAGGTTTATATTTTTATTTTACATTATGATCTTATCTTATCTTTTGCCGGAACCTGCATTAACTAATAGAATTAATGATTTATGTTTTTATAATTTATTATAATTATTTCACTTATTGACGAGGGACACATGATTATCATATCAAGAACTAAGGCAAGTCTCATCACATTGCCAGATGACCAAACTAGCTTTTAGAAAAGATTTTTGAATATGTAGTGAACATTATCAGCGCAAGCGATCAAAAAGAGTAGCACAAAGGTGTCGTTCGACGCATTTTGTCTTCTACAGGCGTAATTAATCCTCAAGTCAATTGAATAGTGGAATAACCCTCCTCTGAAGTTCTTTTGTCAACATAAATTTAGGATGCCAAAGTTGCAAGATGATAGATATTCCGGCAAATAGAATAGTCATTGGACTCATTTAGGTCTGCTCGACTTCTTATTCCAGTGGGCGGGTCTACTATTTTACGGTTTTCAAATAGGGTCAAAGGAAAGCCTCAACAGCAGCACCAAAGAACCCAACTTCTTTCAGTCATGCCTGTAAACTACCTCGGAAAAGGCAGTTCCAGCAGAGGAAGTGCAGCGCGCCACTTTTTCTTGAGTTTACCATTGGCATTTTTAATCTTATCATGCAAAACATAGTTTTACTTCAAAACAGAGATTGGTAAGTTGCAACGCAAAAAACAAAAAAAAAAAACAGAAGAAAACTTGATTCGTCAATTCATTCATCATTGATGATCATGAGATGTATGATGCTGATCAGAATTTTCCATGGATTCTGGTTCAGGTGGCTCCAAAGCAGCGTCTGCATTGCCGTTGTTTGATGGTTGCGCCTCAGAACTCGTATTGCTCTCGCCTGTGTAATTTTGGTTTGAATCGGTTGCATTATCGACATCTTGAGGCTTTTCGATCATTCCTGACAATGCAAGAGATGGAGACCACTCCAGAACATCATCAATGATGTTGTACACCCGCCTTTGATATCTGCAAGAAAGAGTTGATAAAAAATAAAAAATATTTACATGGGCAATCAAGACGTTGAAAATTTTAAAATACACAGTGAAACAACTCCAAGCCATGCATTTTATTGAATAAAAAACGACAACAAAAAGTAGAAACCTCTATTCATCAAAGTGCACGGAAAAATAAACGATGGATGGAATTCTACCACGGAGCGAGGTACCAAATAATGTCTTTCTATTTCTAAATAATAGTTTCACTTACAAGAATTTCTACGAAAAAAGTTACCTTGCACGGGCAGCCTCGTCAGGAGCATGGTGCCGCAGCAGCAGTATGAGGACCACAGCAACAATGGCATGGAAAAGTCTAGCTGTCCACTTTGGTCTCTCCTCCTCGTCTTTCTTTGGCCAGAAACGGAACAATTCTCCCAATGTTGCTTCCTCAGCAAGAATGTTTGGGAAAAACCATACCCGCCTACCTAGGATGATATATAGAGCACCAAACAATGCTCCCCTCACTGCAAATTAGAGGGGATGAAAATCAGAGCAGGCCATTAAGAATAAGCAACATAAACTCTCCACATTGAAACAATGAAAACATATATCATTGTCGTTGATAGCCATTGTCATACAACTGGTTCCTTGGAAAAGGACTTTGCCAGGACAGCAAAAACCAGATCTACATTTTCTCAACTTTCAATAGTAACAACTCGATGGAATTTCCCAGAAAAATATGTTTTCTTTTTTAACATGCAACAATAATCACATCCTGTAAGTGAAATCTTATAAATCAAGAAAAGCAAAGAAATTTTCTCACATATTACATCTTAACAATATGAAATGGCTAGCAGAGACAAAATCTGTGCGTAAAAGGAGGCAATAGTACACCCAACTGTATAAAACATCTTACCATAGATTTCAGCTCGTACAGCAAAATCAACCCCTTTTTTTGTAAAAAAAAACTGTATCAAGCATTTATTCTACACAAAATGCTTCCATTTACTCCGAGTTACATCATTAATGTTTTTCAATACTAATTATATGCACATGAAGTTATAAGTAGTTGCTCTATCGTACCCATTAAACTGTTTGTTTATGCTATAAAAACTGAAGAATGTATAAAAAAAAAGGTACCAACAGGAACCACAGAGATGAAGTGTAAAATTGTGCTCTAAACATACTAAGAACACAAAGAGCCTAAAATAAATATAAGCAGAAACAAAAGAGGCCAAAGTTTCAAATGGTCTAGGAGTAAAATATTTACATAGAAACTACATAAAATAAGGGATTATTCCTGCAGTCAAATGATCAGACTAACAATGTAACGTAAAAGAAGGGAGAGTATAAGCAACAAAAACTTACATGAAAGAAGGGAGAGTATAAGCAGTAAGACCCCTGCACATGAGTATAGTACTATTAGCTTGCACCGATGAGGATATACAGGAAACAAGCAGATTGCAAGAGTCAAAACTGGCCAGCAAAATGAGAGAAGTGTCTGCCACAGTGGCCGTCGTTTTACAAATGTCCACGCAAAAAATGCATCGTGATCAGAAAACACTTGATCCTGCAAAATATAGTAAAAAAAATTTAATATCACCCAAAATATCAATCTGGAAACCTTTCTCATGTTATTTTCAGATATGAAAAACACTCACAATAGCATAAATAAAGGCATTATGGAGACAAGTAAAAAACAATTGTCAATGAAGCCAAAGGACATTCCTATTTCTTCTCAAGTGAGAAACCTAGTAGCAAATAATCTTTCATTTTATATAAATGCTTTCAATATTTCACAATAACTAGGGATATCAAGTACGAAAAATGTTATTGAGGGGGGCATAATAAAGACACTGCACCCAATCATCTAACATCTAAAAGAAGTTGCAAATAAATTTTTTAATATGCAGAACAACAGAACCATCACAGTCAAAGATCTATAAACATTGGGAACCAATATAGTATCCAAGGCAAAGAACAAAAGAATTTGGCCATATCAGAACCGGATTTAAGCTTATTGAATCTGTAATACATCAAAATTAAGTGTATTAACACAGGAGTATCAGGCTAAACAATCACCAAACATGAGACAGATTGATCTTCAAACGGATTAGGTACCAAACTGCAAGAGTAAGCTGTAATATCTTTAATAAATCATACCAAAAAAATTTCTAATTGCGCTGGCCAAGAAGAGAGCTTTTTCTTTCCAGGACGAACAGTTTTTACAACACGATCACAGCGAACTAAAAGATTGTTTCTCAACAATGCATTTGCAATATCTTCTGAATCCAAATTTTTATTTGATTCTAGTATGTCCTTGAGTTCTGAGTGGTTCTTTAAAAAACTAACAAAATCTTTGCCCCTGAAATACTCGACGCGGGCTCCCTGCAAAACTGCCCACCTAGATTTCAAATCCTTATGGTCTCTCACTTTCTCAGCGAACACTTGATACATGTCCTTATTTTGTGATTGTGTCTGAAAGTAATCAAATCAACAATATAAGAGAAGTAGACAACATTGGAAATTGTAAACAGCAGCAAAAATAAATAGCTTATACGAAGAACATTTAAATAATCCATCACGAGCGTCAGATAATGATAGCAAGTCAAACACAATTCTCAATGCATTTTCTATCAGTAATAAACCTCATGTTTGAGGGCGGAGAAATTAAAAAGGCGTTCAACAGAAATAAGAAAGAGCGCTTAAACTGCAGAAGCATGCGGTCTATGTTTATGGTGTAACATAGGTATCATAATTGATGAACTTTAAATGAATGTATATGCTGCCTTCTGGAAGTCCGATACCTTAATAATTGTTTCTTCCCTTCAGTTTATGAGCGACAGAAATAGAGAGATTAAGAGCATAATATAGTGGCGAGTACAACGACATAGTAAACAGAGATTGTGTTCATTTCCAGCAAACTGCCAATCCTGCACAAAATACAATTTTCCGGGACTTCGAAAATACTACGCCTAAAATGCGGCTAATTGACAGGAAGCGAAGCCTTTTTAAAAAAACAGTATTATCAAAATCCATAAACACAGCTAAGCGTGGGAGTTTAGGAAACCCTAGATCGGGATCAAATAAGGAAAGGAGAGAAAGAAAGGGAATGCGAACCCTAGGAGTAGGGAGGGTGTCGGAATTGGGATATCTACCGCCGTTTTGAACAGCTCCAGACGATCTTTTCACCCTCTTCTTCTCAGAAGCTTGTGATTTCTTCATCTTCCCCCCTTCTTCTTCTCTCTCTCTCAAACACAGAGGTTTGAAATTGAGGGTTGAAAAGATGGAGAGAAAGGAGAGAGAGAGAGAGACCCAATCGTTGCTGCTGCTCGCTCCAAAATTTGAGAGAAATGATTAGCTCTCCGGAATATGCTTGCCGCCATGGTCCATCGTACTTGTATTTAATATACCTAGCTTTTAATAATGAAAGGGAAATTAACCAAATAAACCTTCCCTCCACCTTGAAATAAACTCATAAGAATTTTTGTGAGCAAATAAAATATTAAATTATAGAAAATAAAAATCGTAAATCTTTCCTTTATATTTTTTGTAAAAAAATATAAAGTTAAATGTCACAATTACGTTAACGTCAAGACTTGTCTAACAACGACGTTCAATGAGTAACAATTGGCGTTTTTTGTGATCGAAGGACGTCCAAGGCTAATTTAAATTTTCTCGAAAGCAATACATTTCGAATGGTCATTCTCAATTCTTCCCCTTTGTTGTCGGGAGAGTATCTAACTAAGAGAGCGACATCGTGACGGAAAGGCACTAGAGAACAAAGCTTCACAGTCGTTAGATGAAGGGACGGACGTCCCTTGATGAGAATGAACCAAAGGCGCTGACAAACATTATGTTGAAGGGAATCACGTGCAAGATACACATTATTTTAAATGGGAGCATTGTTGGGCATTGGATGAATGAATCGAATGTCTTTCAGAGCTGGGGGATGTTCGTCGCTGTAAATGAACGTTCAGGATAGATTATTGAAAGACGACGTTGTCCCCAACTTAAAACAGATGTCCTTCGCTTAAAACGGACGTCCCTTAACTTATGATGGACATCTTTAAGCCCATAACGGACGCCCCTAAGCCACAATGGACCTCTCTCAACTTAAAACGGATGTCTCTCAGCTTACAATGGACGTTGATGATTGATTATTAAAAGACGACGTTGTCCTCAGATTAAAACGGACGCCCTTCAACTTACGACGGACATCCATAAACCCACAACGAATGTCCATAGGGTTAAAATAGATGTCCCTCAGCTTATGACGAACGTCCCTAAGCCTAAATTGTAAACTATAAGAGAAATTGTTAGGCATATGATCGTTCAAGCTTTTCCATTAATCTTATTTCGTAATTGAAACCGAGTTTTAAGTCTCACCTATCATTTATGGTAGTAACGTATTTGACGAATAATCTTTAGTTTAAAAAAAATCTGAAAATATATGATTGATTATTGGACATCCCTCAACTTACTGCTAGACTCTCGAAAGCAGTACGATACGACCCATATTTTATGAGTTATATTAGAAAATTCATGGTTGATCCTTGGACTTTCGTTGAAACCTAGAGATTCATGTAAAGTCCATAGCATTTTCTAAGCAGAAAACATGACATGAAGATTTGCGTCGTTCATTTTCTATAGTTTGAAGTTTTAGTTGTGAGCAAAAATTTTTCAATATTTGTTTTATTGCGAAGGCAAAACCATAGAATTTGTTTTGTTAATTTCCCATAATAAAACAATAAGACTGAAGTTTGGCTAGAACCACCTGAATTCAATCGAAACAGAGTTTTAAGTTCAATTTGAATTAAAAAAAAAAAAACAGAATTTTAGAATCTAGACATAATGTTCTTGGTTCGGTCATTCGTTTTATTTTTGAAAAATAGTCCGTAATCAAAGTGAATTCCTACTAAGGTTTATTTAAATTTTTTTAAAATGAATGTTGAAATTTACACAACGAACAAAAATCTCGAATTAATTTTTTCAGTTTTACTAAGTTTGGTTCTGGTTTAGTTTAGGTTTTAGATTTTTTCAATTTGAACTCAATTTTCGACTAATTTTAGTTGGTTTAAGATTGGTTTGGGTCCTTTTTGGTCATCTTCAAATATATACATATTACAATATCGGTTGAATACGATTGAAGTAAAATTAAACAGTGTTTAATTTATTCATGATGCAAATATTTGAAGTTCATTTTCTTAAAAATAAAAGGTTTAAGTAGAACAAATCCTGAAATTTCAGGTTTATTTTGTTAAAAAAAATTCAAAATTAAGTCGAATGAACCCATAAAATTTAGGGTTAATTTGTACTTTATCCTAAAAATAATTATAATCTATTATTAAAATTAGATGAGATAAAATATACAAGGTATTTAATAAAAAAAGACATTGAAATATGAGATAAGTGACAAATATTACTTTATACTAATTTTGCTAACAAATAAAATTCTACACTATAAAAAATAAACAAGATAAACATTACATTCACGTTTTCTGTTAAAAAAATGTGTCTTAGACGTCTGCACTTTAATTATCAGACGTCTGCAGGTACATCCACATATTGGCTTGGACGTCTGTTAATTAAAGTGAGGACGTTCCAAGGGTGGCATAGACATTTGAGACACGTTTTTTAACAAAAAATGTAATTACAATGTTTATTTTGTTCATTTTTTATACTTCATTATTTTATTTATTAACAAAATTACTTTAACTTGTTATTAATTTGATAGTTAAGAATTATTTTATTTTATTTTTATATTTTTTTGTTAATTACCTAAAAGAAAATTAACAAAATAAATCATATAGTTTAGAATCAGTTACATGAAAAATCTTAAAGAAATTTCACAGACAACTAAAACATCAAATTATAAGAAAAGAATAACAGAAACCTTGCATTCACGTTTTCCATCAATGTAGACGTGTTTCAATACTAAACGACATCGTCTCTCAATATCCACAAAACATCCCTCAATGTTAAACGATGTCGTAAGTGGAGGAATGTACGTTGTGGGACGAAAGACGTTCATTGTGAGACGAGGGACGTCTGTCTTAAATGGAGGAACGTCCGTTGTGGAACGTTTTAAGTTGAGAGACGTCCATTATAAAATATACTGTAAAATTTTATTTCTTTACTTTTCATGTTTTAATTATTTATAAAATTATTTTAAGGTTTAGAACTCTCGGGTTTGCTTTGTCAATTTAAGCGTCTAAGAATTTATAGTTGGTTAAACCAAGGAGGTTTTAACTAATAACGATTCAGGATTAGCATATCCCGTTGCCAAACACCGCCCTTACGTTTTCTGATATTATCCTCCTCGACCATCCTACGTGAGCTTCGTATCGAAGTTTATTTACAGCGTTCAAATGATTTGTCTGCAATCTCTCTTCCCACCTTCCCTCACCAACAAGCCTGAATCCGGAATTTCTTGGTTTCTGATTCATGGCGATGATGTTTTCAGGAAAAGAAAAGCTTATCACCCTTTACTTTATCTCTCTTCTTCTACCTGCATTACTTTTGCGGTTGAAAGAGATTCGCAGCAATTTGAGATAGACCCAGAAAAGGCCAGGGAAGCCCTTCAAGATCTTGACCAGCAGCTTGAATCGCTCTCCGAGGAACGAAGGAGAACCCCTAAGATTAAGCGTAAACTCTCGATGCTTTCTTCGCTGATTTATTATCTTTTTCTGATTCCGGCTAAATTTGATTGCGTTTTCTCTTCTATTGCCCAACAGTAAAATCCAATATAAACCTAGCATTATAGCAAAGTGAAATTGAGTTTTCTGATGGGAAATCGATCATTATTTTAGTTGAATGCTAAGGACATTTAGGGCTCTACTCTGTTTAATCCATCTTTGTAAATCGTGGAATTTGCTTGGCTCTATATTTTCACAGTGTCATGTTCACTTGTCTTCAATTTCCAACTATTACTACAACGAAGAACACTTCAAATGCTTGATCATGTTTAAGGAATTGAATACTTCAAATGCTAGTCTGGCAAATAGAATTTCTCTGATCATTTTATTTTAAATAAAGAGTTAAAGGAATTGGATTATACAGATTAATTACATCAATCAGCTTAGATACCCGTAATTCATGAATTTTACTTTGGATCTGAAGGGTTGTTCATAGGAGAATGTCATAAACCATAAATTTAAGTAAAAATTAACTCAATGCAATAGTTAACTCTTAATTTGGCCTCGATTTTGACATTAACTCGAAGAATTAGACTGGTATCATAGCTTCAGTTAGTTCATGATTTTGTTTTGGAGATAAATTGCAGCTTCAGGGGTGAAATTTGGAAGAACCCAGATGAGAGAAGAAATGCCAGAAATTTCAGAATCTTTTCTAGTGTATTCAGCTCTTGCTCTTTTCATGTTCTCCATTTTCTACAACGTGTTGTTCTATGCGATTATAAAGCCTGCCATAGATGGTCAAGAAATAGCTCCATCTCCTCCCTTTGAAGATGGAGGAGTTTTACAGCAGCTGCCATTTCCTTCTGATTTCAGAGATTTCCATTCAATGGCGAAGCGTTGAAACTGAAAGAACAGACATGTCAGCTTCCCTCTGTTTGTTTTGTAGATTTCTCTGATATCCAGATACTGATTTTCTGGTTTAGATATTTGTGTGTATATATATATATATATATATATATTTTTTCAAGCTTAATTATCAATATTAAGCCATGATGATATTCTTAATTAAACTTTTATTTTTGTTATTTAACACCTCAAATTTTAAAGTGTTAGCAATAAATACTCTCACTAGTCACTGCTAAAAAGTTCATTAGATAACGAATATCAATATTTTTACAGATACCAACGCTTTCACGCCCACATGTTCATCTGAAATTAAATATCCATAGTTTCTTTTTACAATAGAAGGTATGTTTTTTACGGTTTCCATTGTAGAAAGTAAGTTTTATTTCAAAGATTTGCTTTCTTTAGCGAAAAACAAATATTTTCTGTGGAAATTGTATTTTCTACCGCATAATAAGTAATTTTCACTGAAAATATTTGTTATTCAACGAACTTTTTAATGGTGAGAATGTCAACTGCTAACGCGAGATAAAAATAAAATAAAATTTAAGATGTTATCTTACTTCAAGGTTAATATTGATAATTATCGATTTTTTTATTTTAGAATTTGAAGAAATTTTGAAAAAACTGTTTTTTATTTTGAATTTAATAAAATAAATAATGAGAAATAATAGGCTGCTGGGCAGTTCGAAAAGTCATTGTAAAAACTAGTCTTCTTGGACTCTACCAAATTCCGACCAGGTTCAATGTCCCTAGACATTCAATTCTTCCTCCTTCACGCGCTCGAGGGCGTTTGCCATCCAATCTCATTTCTCTTCCGTAATAAAAATATATCGCTATTTAGTTCTTCAATTTATTTATTTAAAAACAATTACAATAATAATAATAAATTTTCAATTTCACATTACTGGTAATTTTTAACACATCGTTAATTCATAAATAAAATATTTATAATAAATTATAAATAATTAAAATAATATAAATTTAAATATATAAATAAAATTATTTTTATAATTAATAATGCTTATTATAATTTTCATAAAAAGCGTGGCAAACACGTGCGAGGCAGATATCTGTGACTTGTGATGAAGATTGTAAAGCCTCTTTTTTTTTTCTTTTTTTTTTCTGCTTAATCCTTATTTTAATCACCACCCGATCTCACATCGGTCTCTCTCTCTCTCTCTGACTGCTTGAAATTCAGTGGTGTTGAGGGAGGAAGCCCTAGGATCGGCAATGACGACGTCGCTAGCAGCTTCAAACGCCGTTGTCTGCAAGGATGCTAAGCTTCAGATTCAGAAATTCCAGGGGCTGCGCTCTTCCACTTCCCTCTCTTTGCTGAGCAGAAATGTTTACCTCCCCTCTCCCTCTGTTCCTTCTCCTTCTTCGACGCCTTCCGTTGTTAGAGCTGTGTCCGCGGTGTGATGTTTCTTTCCAATGTTTTTTCCTCTTTTTTTTAATGGAAATTTTGGAATTGATTTCTTTGATCTTTTATGGTTTTTGAAATTCTGTTTGGTAGTAGAACTGAGAAAATATAAGATATGCATTCCGATGATAATTTTATCATTTGAATATCCGAAAGGAGTGAAATTCCTCAAACGATGTTATATTGTTTTCTTGTGTATTTTGTGGGAAACTGCGCAGTGTTTTTCCTTCAATTTTGCTCCCAAATTATCAGCTGGTTAGAAAACTCAGTGAAAGGCTAACTCTTTCTGTAGTGCCGACAAACCTTTTGCGAACGAGACGTGTGCTTAATAGAATAAAAACTTCAGATATTTTACGAATTTCGTCATTTTCAGGATATTTACTTGTACTTTATCTAGATTCTAGGTCGATTATTATGTGGGAACTGCATGCAAAAAGGAAAGACAGCGTGAACTGTCTAGTACTGTTTGGTTTGCTGGTTGAATCCTACTTTGATATCTTGCAACTCTTATTTTCACTTATTAATGCTATTTTTATTTGGAAGACGTGAACACTGAAAAATCTCACTTCTAGTTCATGCTTGAAAAATGGTTGTGAGATTGTATATTTAAATCATTTTATACTAAGTTCAAGATTCTAATGAGTTGTATCATCTTTTTGAAGCCAGCAAAGCCCAATACAGCCACCGAGCCAAAGCGTAGTAAAGTAGAAATTTTTAAAGAACAAAGTGATTACATTAGATATCCTCTTAATGAGGAGTTGTTGACTGATGCCCCAAACATCAATGAGGCTGCTACACAACTGATCAAGTTCCATGGTAGCTATCAGCAGTATGATAGAGAGGAACGTGGTCAAAAGTCTTACTCGTTCATGCTTCGTACAAAGAATCCATGCGGTAAAGTGTCTAACAAACTCTATTTGACCATGGACGATCTTGCTGATGAGTTTGGAATAGGAACACTCCGTTTGACCACCAGACAAACATTTCAGCTTCATGGAGTTCTGAAAAAGAACCTTAAAACAGTTATGAGCACCATTATCAAGAGCATGGGTTCAACACTTGGTGCTTGTGGTGATCTTAACAGGAATGTTCTTGCTCCCGCTGCTCCAATTGTTAGAAAGGATTATCTGTTTGCACAACAAACTGCAGAAAATATCGCTTCTTTATTAACTCCTCAGTCTGGTTTCTATTATGACATATGGGTTGATGGGGAGAAAATGATGTCAGCGGAGCCTCCTGAAGTTGTGGCAGCCAGAAATGATAATTCTCACGGAACAAATTTTCCTGATTTGGCAGAGCCCATATATGGCACTCAATTTCTGCCAAGGAAATTCAAAATTGCAGTAACTGTACCAACAGATAACTCAGTGGACATTCTGACAAATGATATCGGTGTTGTTGTTGTTTCTGATGCTGATGGAGAACCCCAAGGGTTTAACATATATGTAAGAATATCATGGATTTCAAAGTTCATCTAAATTCATTTCATTCTCTTCTAAAGAGTTTCTTTATAACTTTTATTGCTTTTGCAGGTTGGTGGCGGTATGGGAAGAACTCATAGATTGGAGAGTACTTTCCCTCGTTTGGGTGAGCCATTAGGTTATGTGCCTAAAGAAGATATTTTATATGCAATCAAGGCTATTGTTGTTACGCAGCGTGAGAATGGCAGAAGAGATGATCGTAAGTATAGCAGAATGAAATATTTGATCAGCTCATGGGGGATTGAGAAATTTAGAGGTGTTGTTGAGCAATATTACGGTAAGAAATTTGAGACATTTCGCGATCTGCCTGAGTGGGAATTTAAAAGTTACCTGGGATGGCATGAACAGGTTAGCTAAAGTGATGCAATTGATGTTTTTAACTACGCCTTTATTCTGTAACAACCTCTTATACATTTGTTTTCTCAAATCTAGGGTGATGGAAGTTTATTTTGTGGCCTTCATGTTGATAATGGTCGAGTTGGAGGGAAAATGAAGAAGGCGCTAAGGGAGGTAATAGAGAAGTACAATCTGAATGCTCGGATCACCCCAAATCAAAACATCATATTATGTGACATTCATAATGCATGGAAGCGTCCGATCACAACTATTCTTGCCCAGGCAGGTCTACTGGTAAGATAAATTATTGTTGCTGCAGATCAGAATAGATTTTGAAATAATCTATCTTTCTTTCTGAGCTAGTCTGCACGCCAAAATATTTCATTTTTCCTCTTTTTTCTTCTCAAGATATGATTGAAGAGAAAAACAAAGATTTAGTCGTATGCTTCTCATCATAGAACTAAGGAAATAACTAAACATAGTTGACGAATCATTTCTGTCTGATAGTTCAGCTAATCTTCTATCATTAAAAATTCTGCTTTCAATTGGGCGAGGTTGGTAAACACTGGAATTCAATTCATGTACTTTCCTCTCTATACCCGCTTTGTTTTTGAACATTATTCTTTGGGCAACAAAAAGTTTGTTGCTGCTGGCTTATTTTTGTTTTTGGAAATTATACTTGATATTTGTTTTCTGTTTCAAGTTCACGAAGTCTGAATGCATCTAACTAGGTGCTGAAAAATTAATCAATCGGATTTGTGTATCCTTGTTTTTCTGTCCCACTAGTAGTGGTGTAGATATGATTACATGTTTTAGACTACAACCTGAAAGATCTAGCTCATTTTTCTCATTGTTTACTATTTAATATACTTGTCCAAATATTTTTCCAGTTTTTGTCTCATAGGTCAAGGTTTTCTCAATTCATTTCTAGCATTTGTTACATACGTGGGAAATCATTTTTGGGAATGGTTTTTTTTTTTAATGGTTGTGTTTGTTTGTCTTATTGAAGCTTAATTTTAGAAAACGTTTCTTGAGTGTGCAATTGTTGACATTTGTGCATGACAGCATCCTCGGTATGTTGATCCCCTCAATATAACTGCAATGGCATGCCCTGCCTTGCCACTTTGTCCGCTGGCAATAACTGAAGCTGAACGAGGGATTCCTGATCTAGTTAAGCGAGTTCGAGCTGTGTTTGAGAAGGTATTGAAAATCAATCTTTTTCTAGATGGGGCTTGCAGTGAGATTGTTACCGTTATTTTCTCTAGGCTTTCATCAACTAAATTTACATTAGATGAGTTAGGCAATCAATTCATTGGCACAGTTTTCCTGATTTCAGGTTGGTCTCAAGTACAATGAATCTGTAGTTATACGGGTGACTGGTTGCCCCAATGGTTGTGCTAGACCATACATGGCCGAACTTGGTTTGGTTGGGGACGGCCCCAACAGCTATCAGGTATCACAAGCTTCATCTGCTCTTCCGTTTCCTAATTGAGAATATGCAAGTGAATGCCCATTTTTTGAGCATGTGTGTTCTTCCATGTATTTTTATCTTTTTAAAACCAGATTTGGCTTGGAGGAACACCAAATCAAACTTCTATCGCACAAAACTTCAGGGATAAAGTTAAGGTTCAGGAACTTGAGAAAGTCTTGGAACCCTTATTTTATAATTGGAAGCGCAAACGGCAGTCAAAAGAATCATTTGGCGACTTTACTACCCGTATGGTGAGCATGGGAGGAAACAAATTTTTTTGCTCCCTTCTCTTTTTCTATTTTTTAAAAGTTACAACTAGTCTCAATTTGCTGTATTTTTAATGTTGGTCATTCAAATGATAATTAAGGGGATAATTAATTCTTTGACTAATATTTTGCAGGGATTTGAGAAACTTCGCGAGTTGGTTGACAAATGGGAAGGTCCTGTGGTTGCACCTGCACGTCACAACCTAAAGCTTTTTGCTGACAAGGAAACATATGAAGCCATGGATAACCTAGCAAAACTCCAGGACAAGAATGCTCATCAGTTAGCCATGGAAGTCATTCGCCACTACGTAGCTGCCCAGCAGAATGGGAGGGCGAATGACTGAATGTAGGACGTTAATGGCCTAGAGATTTCCCAATGCAATCGAGCAACAACTGTCGGAGCTGTTACTATTCGGTAACAACTCTGAGAATTATTTGCGGGTTTTGTATGATTCTATACCAAAAATTTTGTTCTACTAACTTCTTTTTGTCCTCCCGTTTCACTTGGGTCCTGAATTTGTTTGGGTTTCTATCCCATTATTCTTGCTCTGAACAAATGCTTTGGTCTAGACTTACTTTAATATCATGCTTTCAAAAGCACCTCAGGAGTTCTTTCAAACATTATTTGCCTCTGGCTGCCTCTTATCTTTTATGGACTTGAACATACTTGAAATGTTAGATTCAGTGTCTTCTGTGAAATATGTCTTCGTAGATGCCCATGTGCAGACAAAGACTTCCTTTTTTTTATCATAAAGTGTTTAATGTATTTTACAACTGCGGACTTGACAGGTAATTTAATGATGGAAAAAGGTATAATTACTCCAAGCTAATAAACTTTTGGAATTTCATCTATTTATTGCCTGCCTCCCACTGGATTGAGCTGATTTATCTTCAGTTACGTCTCTTTCAATTTCATAGTTGGCTGCCTGACTTTCCTTCGGTCGAGGAGGATCCTCTCCTCCTACTAATGAACATCTTTTGACAGGTTAAAAGCTTTGCATGAGCTGATGTGTCAATCAAAAGCTTATTTCTTTGGGACGCATCGGGATTCGGCTTTGGTAAAATTTACATTCTTGTTAATCTGAAATTTCGATGATCTACTTATATATTTCTTACTTATCTTTTCGGTCAATAATGGTAAATTTTCAATTCTTTCCATCTAGAATGACTTGGAACAAGTAAATTAGTGTGCTAAAAAGTAGAAAAATAGAAAGAAAATGGATTAAATGATATAGTAATTAATAATACGCGATAGGCATAGCATTAATTGAGTAATAATTCAGACTACAGAATTATCATCATCTGTTCATAACCACACGTCTTCCCATTATTCATTTGTGTGCTTGCCAACTAAAAACACACATAATTTGGTAAAACTAAGATTATTTAATAAATTGGGTTGTGTGACCCATGAATGCAGTGGGGGACCCTTGAAAACCTAAAATCTTTACCCTTTTTTTCCTTTTTAATTAATTACCCAATCTCTATTTAACAATTTTAGTAAATCATTTAGCCCAAAAACATGTCATATTTTACTTTGGCAGTCTCACCTTACAAAGCTCAGGATAACTCATGTGAGAGTTCAACTCATATCAATAGAGATACACAATCTTACGTCACTTTGAAATAGCAGAAAATACATAATTTATAACTAGAGTTATCAAATACAAGACGTTTTTAGTTATCAACAATAATAAAAACTGTGTGCTTTAACTTAAAGCAGATAATGTTGTAGTTGTATTTTATTTCTAGTTTTAAAGTCGCAAATAATTTTAAATTGTTCAATATTAGTTCATAACAATTTAGTTCATTGACCAGTCGATGAAAATGCACAACAATCAGTGAAGTTCTGATATTTTCAAGAGAGATTAATAATAAAGGTGAAGGTTGGCCAAGAGAGGGAGTGGCTGGCTGTTGAGGAAGCAGCTTATTTTATTTTGAAAATGAAGTATGAAAATAGACCCGCCAACAATCCCTAATTAAGCCTCCTATTAATTATTTAAACCTGTCCAACCTCTGCTTCTTCATTATTTTCTTCCACGCATGCTTGAATTTTGATAAACCCTGAAGCTTATAAATAATTTTTATGTCCTTTTTATTATTTAAATATTTGTTATTATAAGTAAACATATCGTCAAATATTGTCATATGATAACAATAAATTATAGAAGAAGAAATTCGGCTCAAAAGTTATTATATTTCATAGCTTCCAGGCGATGTTTTAGGCGTTTTCTAAGCGGAAAACCTTGGTAATTTTTGACAGAAGACGTGACTGCGAGATTTGCGATCTTAAACTATATAGTTTGTTTTGTTAATATAATTTTTAATTTCTTTAAAATTAGATAAATAAATATGTTTAAATTGTAATAAAATTTGAACATATAAATTTGGAATTTCATAGCATATAAAATTATTGTAATATATAACTAATTATATATGTGAAATGAAATTATTAATTTAACTAGCCATATAAAAAAAAACAAAATAATTATAAATGTTACTTTCTTCTCCACAAAACACATCATTATTTTGGGTACACATAACACATGACATAGCAAACTTTACAAATAGATAAACAAACACACACACACAAAAAGAAGTTGTATCAAAATCAATATTATAAATTGTTATTTTGTGAATTTAATGATGTTGTTATGCATTTCAATCACCAAGCAAACAAAATCATGGCCAGTACTAAATACAAAATGCACAATATTAAGAATTGACTTAACCAACATGAGTTGTCCCAGCAAACGAGTAAGAGATGATGAAAGGATGTTGAGGTAATGTTATATGGACCACCTGTTATTATTGTAATTAATGTAATAAATTATAAATAATTAGAATAAATCGTAATATTGTAATGTATATATATGCATGCATTAAATGTAAGGGTTTGTAGTTGTGGGTTTGAAAGTTGAGGATGAACTAACTGATGGAGTCGGCCATTGCTATCTTAAACAGGAAGGAATAATTAATGATAAGACGATGATATGATGAACCAAATGGACAAGCGTCTGGTTTGAAAGATGAGATAATTAGTCAAATGAAGTAGCAAAGGAAGATCCAAATTCACATTAGTCCCATGACCTAATGTGAAGCTGCATTCGTTTTTTTTGTCATTTAAACAGTCCCCACATTTATTTCTCTCACTTACCAACTGCCCCATCTCTCGCTTTCTCTCTCTACCCATAATTTTCAGAAGTTTTTAAAGGTCAATCAGGGTTAGATAGTTGGTTATAGCCAAATATTTGCTGTATTGGAGAGAAGAGTTCGTTTGTAATTAAAGCAGATCGACCCTTTCTGTATATTTTTGTTTCATTTAAGTGGAATTTTGATTCAACTTTCTGAAATTGTCTTAGAGTTGTGAGAAGTCAGTTTTTTATTTACTTTTCAGGATAAAAGTTCAAATGCATTTACAGAAAAAGGGTTGAAATGGTATGAAGAAGAAGAAAATCAGAGTGTCGACAAGCGTGTTGTTATTATTGTTAGGTAGATTTGGTTTATTTATAACTGCATTCAAAAGAGGACATTTGTGGGCGAGAGAAGAGTAGAGAAGAGAAGAGGAAGCAATGGAGATTGAGGTGGTGAGCGGTAGCCGTGGAAGTGGAGGTGGAAATGGCGGAGGAGATGGAGGGTGGGGGAGAGAGATTGGGGAGGAGAGAGGAACGTTTTTGGTCTGGGAACATCTGACTGTTGTTCTTCCTAACTTTGGGAATGGACCCACTCGGAGGCTTCTTGATGGTCTTAAAGGATTTGCTGAACCTGGTAGAATCATGGCGATTATGGGTCCTTCTGGTTCTGGAAAGTCTACTCTTCTTGATGCACTTGCAGGTTTTCTCTCTACTATCTCTCTCGAGGGTTGTTGTTGTTGTTCTATCTCCGGATGCTTCTGGTTTTGAAAATTATCCACCATTCTTGAACTTCTACAGTTGCTTCCTATGTTTCTCTACTTTATCTCTCTATGGTTCTTTCTTGTCATCTCTCTCTATCTGTTTATGGGAATTTTATGATTCTGTAAATTTAGTCCACTCAATCTCGACTCTCTATCTTGCACTTATCTCATTCTCTTTCAACTCTCTCTCTCTCTCTCTCTAGCTCTCTGGCTTTCTATCTCCAATTCTGTCCCTTCTGGTTCCCTCTCTTTCTCTCTCTAGATGAGTTCGGGGAAACCATTGACGGTCCATTCATATAATTGACGGTCGATTAATTTTGTCCACACCCACTTAGTTCATCACTTTATAATTTAACTTTTCTCGTTCAAGTTTCTTATAATATTATAGAACATACTGTGGATTAAAAATGGATGCTTTAGTCTAATTTAAATTTCAGAAATAGGTAATGTTTTTTGCTCGAAGATTTAAGAATATGCACACGATCTCCATGTATATATATAATATGTATTTTTTGGCACAGGTAGACTCTCAAAAAATGTAGTGATGACTGGAAATGTTCTGTTAAATGGGAAGAAGAGAGGACTTGATTTTGGTGCTGTCGTGAGTTCCTTCTTCCCCCTCTAAAACTTCTCTGCTATGGTTGATCTCCATCCAAACAATCACTCCTCTGATTTCACGATTGATTTCGCAGGCTTATGTGACCCAAGAAGATGTGCTGTTAGGAACTCTCACAGTCAAAGAAACAATAAGCTACTCAGCTCATCTGAGGCTTCCGACTTCCATGTCGAAAGACGAGATCGACAGCATCGTAGACGGTACAATCCTCGAAATGGGTCTTCAAGACTGCGCCGATAGGCTGATCGGAAACTGGCATCTGAGAGGAATCAGCGGCGGCGAGAAGAAGAGATTGAGCATCGCCGTCGAAATCCTCACCCGCCCTCGTTTACTCTTTCTCGACGAACCGACCAGCGGCCTCGACAGCGCTTCCGCCTTCTTCGTCATCCAGACGCTTCGAAGCGTCGCCCGGGATGGCAAAACGGTAATTTCCTCGATTCACCAGCCCAGCGGTGAAGTCTTTGCGCTCTTCGATGACCTTGTTTTGTTATCTGGGGGTGAGACTGTTTACTTTGGAGAAGGAAATATGGCTTTGCAGGTACATAATTCAATCAATTTCTAATTAAATTCTGATTTGGTTTCGAATCTAATAATCTTAGTCTGTTAATTTTCGCAGTTTTTCGCTGAATCCGGCTTCCCCTGTCCGAGCAGAAGGAATCCATCCGATCATTTCTTGCGTTGTATAAATTCAGACTTCGATGTCGTAACCGCGACATTGAAAGGATCGCAGAAAATTCGAGTATGTTTCGATTAACTAAACATTTAATCGCTTTCAACTCGCAGTTTGTAGCATTTATCGAGTAATCGAAAGCGGGGTTTAAGTTCTTGTTATGGTACAGGACATAATCCCAAAAGCATCAGACCCTTTCACAAATTTAGCAACCACAGAGATCAGAGCAACACTCATAGAAAAATATCGAACATCGAAGTATGCATCGTTGGTGAAGGCGAAGATTCGAGAACTAGCGACCACCGTAAGAATCTCGAATTTTTTTCATTTGTGTTCTAGTTAAACAACATTTTGAAAGATTAAAAACAATGAATTGCAGGAAGGGCTCGACATCGAAATGACAAACGAATATCAAGCTAGTTGGTGGAAGCAGCTTTCAACGTTGACTCGAAGATCGTTCGTAAACATGTCAAGGGACGTGGGATACTTCTGGTTGAGGATAATTATATACATAGTTGTATCTATATGTGTCGGCACAATATATTTCGATGTCGGCACGAGCTATACTGCTATTTTTGCTCGAGGAGCGTGTGGTGGATTTGTAACGGGGTTCATGACGTTTATGACCATAGGTGGATTCCCGTCGTTTATTGAAGAAATGAAGGTGAGTCTACTCATTGCCTTTTTATCACATGATTCTCATAAGTCCCGATCCACTTGTGTGGAGCGCAGAAATGGAATTAGCACTAAGAGAGACTAATACAGAGAATAGAGGGTTTTTCTATAGAGTAACACGAGATTTACCTTCGAATTCTACTCTATAATTTTGCTTCTGGACGTATTGTTCATTAATTGATGCAATTAGTAGCTGATTATTACACTAATTAATAAGTGACATGTTAACGTCACGTAAACAAGTAAGATTAGAGTGTAAAATTAGAAAGTAAACAAGACATTACTCTTTTCTATATATAGAAGGGAGATACAAGTTAGTGGGGAGGGAAGAATCTCGGTGGGAAATTAGGAGAGAATTGAGCATCTTGAATTGCTGATCAGGGTATATTTCATCTTCCGGTCGATGTATTTTCCGGTATTCATCTTCTATGTATTTAGGTTCCTATCAGATTCATGCATTAGCAAGTGTCATAAATAGGCATGGAATCTCTTTCATTTTGCAGATGTTTTACAAAGAAAGGATGAATGGATATTACGGGGTGACGGTCTTCATCTTATCGAACTTCTTCTCTTCATTTCCTTTCTTGGCCGCGATTTCGATTGGGACCGGGACGATAACGTTCTTCATGGTGAAATATCAGCTGGAGTTTTCTCGATACGCCTACTTTTGTCTCAATATTTTTGGGTGCATATCTGTGATAGAAGGTCTCATGATGGTTGTGGCCTCATTGGTTCCAAATTTTCTCATGGGAATTGTTACAGGGGCTGGAGTCATTGTAAGAAACAACAACTTCTAAATTCATTTTCAAAACTGTTTTTGAACAAACCTATTTATTTTCATCTGTTTTGTGCAGGGGATTATGATGATGACATCAGGTTTCTTCAGGCTGCTGCCTGATCTTCCAAAGCCATTTTGGAGGTATCCTGTTTCATATCTCAGTTATGGCTCATGGGGATTACAGGTAACTAAATTTCTCTCCAATAACTCATACTTTTTTAATCAATTCATTGGTAATTAGATAAAGTACATTTTAGGGATGAAGAGCAAATACGTCTTTGAATATTTTTGTAACAACGAACTTCTTGAACTTAGGGGCATTGACAATTAAGTCTCCGTCATTAAAAGGGTCGCAAAAAAACAATGTCTTTGTCACATAATTTTCTTTGTAGGGCGATTTCCAGAGAGAAATAACTCTCGATAGGGTAATTTTGATGATTTTGACCATTTTCAGAAAGCAACAAGGTGAAAAATTCAACATTTAGGTTTACTATAATCGCTGAAACTGTTCTATCGAGAGTTATTTCTTTCTAAATCGTCCAACAAAGAAGATCACTGACAAAAAATGTAACTTCTTTGGCTCTTTAATGGCAGAGACTTTATTATCAACGCCCTTAAGTTCAAGGAGTTATTTGACAAAAAAAAGTACAAGAACTTACTTGTTTTTTACTCTTAAGTTTAATGGCTAATATGCACTTTACCCTTCATAATTTATCAAATCAATAAATTTTCTTTTGATGTTGTTTTGTAGGGTTCTTACAAGAATGACTTGCTGGGGCTTGAATTTGATCCAATGTTTCCAGGCCAGCCAAAGCTTAGTGGGGAGTACATAATCACAAACATGTATGGAATTCCGATTAGTCATTCGAAGTGGTGGGACTTATCTGCAATTTTCCTCCTCGTTCTTCTCTATCGGATCCTCTTTTTCGTCGTCTTGAAGTTGAAGGAAAGAGCTTTGCCATTGTTGCAGTCGATTTTAGCGAAAAAGACCATTCAGCGTATGCAGAAAAGACCTTCTTTTAGGAAGATACCCTCTGCTGCCTCTTCAAAGAGGCACCAGCCTCTCCACTCCCTCTCCTCCCAAGAGGGTCTCAACTCTCCTCTCAATTGAAGTCGTCCCATGTTTTCTCTACAACTTCAAAAATTAAAAATATTTCAAATTTGTGTTGGTAAAGCGAAAAATTGTTCATTTGTCATAATATTTTTCTTATAAATGAAGAAATACCTAAAAAGATTTGAGATCGCAGGGGACATGCTTCCATTACTATGTTTTTTTTGTGTTATCTTTTGATTCTGGTTTTTGCCATTTCCTCGGACTCTTGGATCATTGATTGCCGACCAGAACCAGTCACAAGCATGAAAGAGGATGTTATGGTTCAAAACAAGAAAATGGAGTGGAAGATTAATTTGTATTCAGAAGACCGTTTCCGGCAACGTTTACAATGAAGGAAAAGTAATAACAGAAACTAAACAAAAACAAACGGGATTCACAACACCCTCTTCTCCTCCATTTCTACCTCATTTATAGTTTTTGCCTCCATCCGTCTTCTACGTCAGCTAACAGCAATGGATGGAACTCTTCGAACTCTTCATTCATTTACGATTACGTCTTCCGCATTAACCCAAGTGGCTGTAAGACCATATGCATGCCTATAAAGGAGGTGAATTAGGTGTGATAAACTTTTTCGTACGATAATTTAATCTCTAACCCTAAGCGATTTATACCAAATATTAAATCAAACAATGAGAAATATAAGAGAAGGGTTAGAGAGATGACACTGATATGTTCACGCAGTTCGGCAACTCTAGCTTATTTGCGCGCTCAATAAATCCTCTTAATACTTTGGACGGTCTCGGTGTCAAAGTGTCAGGAGGCTATCCCCGGTATATCTCCTGCTGCGTGGAGATATCTTGTTTGCGCTCTGTGTGAAATAGGAGAATTGAGAAGGTGATGACGCTTCATTGGATTGCAAATCCCTAAACCTGATCAGAGTGTATATATTACGGGCGTGTTGTCACCGAATTTGCATGACAACCCGTGTGACGAGCCAGGTCTACGGACCGCAGTCATTTGTCTTCCTCTAGGCTCATGAGGTGCTGCCCGGAAACGGTCGCCGCCTTTCTGTGCGTTTGTCCAGGGGAGTCCTTGAGTGACCCTCCTTTTTCATGAATTACAGTTTCTGTGATGGAACACGACGAGGGCACTTTAACATATAGTTGTTTATGTATAGAGCCATGCTTTCTAAATATCTCGTCAGGGGACTTCGGGCTGGATTTCCTAAAAAAGAAAATGGATTTCAAATGTTTTTTGAAAAAACATGCATATTTCCCGAAACTCATGGTTTTCACGAAAATAGTAAAACAAGTTTTACATGCACATTATATTTAGTATAAGTTTCATATTGAGCCAGACACTCATCCCTCGACTCCCACCACTCAAGATAAAGAGAAGATTAATTAAGCTTGGCGGGAATTAGACGGGAGATCTTTTTTCATTGTTCTTCTTTGTTAACTAGTTAAACTCTTATTTATCGATAAACATAGCCATGGACGACTATTGCCTTTAATTTGGATGACTGTAAAACCACTTAACTTGATTGTTGGATTTTCTGGATTGTGTGCACAGTAATTATTTGGACTCTTAAATTTATTATTTTGCATTATTAATTATTCTCGCAAACCATAGCCCACCACAAGTGGGCTACGGCTGAGTATTTATACAAGTCTTCTGCAATAATATAACAAGTCTTGAGTTGGGCGACCGAGTATTCTACGAAGATCGGGTCGTTTGGCCCGGCGTTTCTGTTCGGCCCGCTTCTGGGTCGTGATAGAGTGGGAGGGAGTGAAGAGAGGGAGTGAGTTGGAAGGAGTGAAAAGAGAGAGTGGGGTAAGAGAATACATGATGAGAGAGATAGTGAGATGGAGGGGCAATCTACTTTTGCCGACAAAAATTCCTGCTCCAAATGTTGCGCCCTATACATTTTGTTGCGACTTTAAAAGAGCACCTCGCCTATAAATAGGTAGTGGCTTGAAGAGAAAGATCACACCATGAGAGGAGAGAAATGAGAGAAGGAGAAGAGAAAGGGGAAGAAAAATAGGAGTGAAGTTGTGAGGAATTTGTAAGTAGTTTGAGGGTGGATTCATTACTCTAGTATTAAGTGGGAATTTCGACGAGAAGGAATTACGCGGACGCTCTAGGATTATTGGTATTAACGGGAGAAAGGATAAAGAGTTAGAAACGTATTATAACTTAAATGAGAGATTAATAAGTTAATGTCATAGTGCCAAGTGTTGAGCTATGATGAGAAGACCTTTTGATTTCCATAACATTTTTATAAATATATGAAATCAATTGTAACTTTAATGAGGAATTTGTAATGTTTTTCTCTAAATTCCATAATGGCCATTATAGAGCAATACCACTATAAATAGAGGTCCAACCTCATTAGGTTAGGTTGCTGAAGTCTTTGAGATTAAAGAATCCATGTTGAGAACAAAATTTTGTGTCTTCCATATTGGTTTTAGATAAGTATTTTCTAAATCCAAATAAATCATCTCATGTGTTGAGAATAATATCTATCATAAATTGAGTGTGATCTTGTTTCATTCATCATGCCCACACGTGCTTATTTGAGGTGAGGAGGATTGGTGGAGAAGATCAAAGGTTGATTTTGTACCCGTGTGAAGTAAGCTACAAAGGTAATATTCTTCATCTTTTAACTTAGATCTAAATAAATATTTTAAATACATATTATTATTAATATATTATAACAACGATTTGTTTTATATTTATGTTAAAATTGTTTTTCATGATACATAGGTTACACACGTTATTGTTGTTATGAACATCGATAATTCCATCGTACGAAGGAATACGATAATTCCATCGTACGAAGGAATATAAAAACCAACATAATTCATCCCCCCC